>JAQQPU010013410.1:0-24353 GCA_029168905.1 Artemia sp. Kazakhstan ARC1039 | reverse complement strand
TTTTTTTTATTTAATAAACATAGGATCCGTCTGGCCTTTACTACAGGCAACGCTATAGCGTTGCTTCTGATTTGCTTAATCCTGTTAGCTTTTGTTCATATTTTTCGTCAATTAAAAAAAAAAAATATTATTTAAGAAACAGTGTTGTCTATGAATCAATATTATTTTATCACTGTATTTTGTGCTAAAACTAGAAGTTGTCTATCTGTCCTTTATTTTCTCTTTTCATAAAGCTTTGATTTTTTTTTATTATTTACACGAACTTCTGACGTGACTTAGATAAGTGTATTTTTTCCAGTGGCTTGCAAGATGAAATAAGAGATGGAGCATCTTCCAAAGAGATATTTTTTTGACTAGAATACACTTTCCTCTCATTGCTTTCCGGGATATTGTCTTTCTTGGTTTGTCATTCCAAAGGAAAGCCTGTTGCTCCAAGCTTTAGGATATAAAATTACATATAAGAATAATACGTATACATTTTTGGTCGTGAAGGTAAAGTAAAAAAGAACTTCTACGTTTTTCGCTTTTTAATTTTTTAAAATCCAAACATAAGTATTGAAAAATAGAGTTTTAATCCCTCCTCTTTCGTAAAACAAATAATTTTTTTAAAAACAAATCATTTATTTAAAAAATAAAATGTCTCATGTCAGTTCTGTTACAAGCCCGCTGCACCATAAAGCTTACCACTAAACTCTGACAGGAGTTGAATTTCGCTTCCGTTGTAGGACCTTAAATAAAAAAACAAGTTTTTTTAACTGAAAGTAAGGAGCAGTACTGAAACTTAAATGAGCAGAAATTATTACGCATACAAGGGGGGATGCGCCCTCCTTGACACCTCGCTCTGTACGCCGAATTTTAAATTTTGTCCCAATATATTTAGAACGACTCCTGAAACACAAGGGTCGTTTAATTAGAACAATAAGTACCTTTTTTTTAATGCCGAAATTATTTTAATTCTGACCGTTTTTTAAATAACTCCAGGAAATCCGGCTCCACCTCCACAGAAAAATTCTCCTCTCCACGGAAATATCTTCTGGACAATTACATCTTTATGAAAATTTACCCTGGACAAATACCCTTAACACCTCCACGCGTAAAATTGAGTCAGTAAAGAGAAAGCAAGACATTTAAATAAGTTTTGTAAAGGAATTCTGGCAAATTCCTCCAGTATACAATTTCACCTGAATAGTTAACCTCCTGGAAAATTCATAGAAAATTTCCCCGTGCAAAGTCCCCCAACAAAAATTTGTCCTCCCGTCCCCACCCGAAATATGTATGCATACTTCCTAAAATACTAATACTATACAAATACTATACGTAAACAACGGGCAAATTTTATAACATAAAATACCTTTCCCCAGTGGCTGTGGGGGGGTCATGTTATCTCCAAAGACATAGACATTAGGCCTTTCAACTATGCTGAACAAAATAGCAATCTCGGATTCTTTTTTTTTGGGGGGGGGGGGCGAGTTGCCCTCAAATTTGTTTGGTCACTTGAAAAAGGCAATTCAATTTCTGTTAGAATGAGCCCTCTCTCGATGTTCTAAGCCAACTGGGTTGATACGATCATCCCTGGGTAAAACAAACAAACAAAAAAAATAAAAAAAATAAATAAACACGCATCCTTGATCTTTCATTTGTAAAAAGCACAAAATTCCAGAATTTTGCAGATAGGAGCTTAAACGTCTACAGTAGGGTTCTGTGATAAGCTGAATCTGATTTTGTGATTTTCATTAAGATTCTATGAATTTAAGGGGTCTTTCCCCTTTTTTTAAAAATCAGGGAAATTGTCTGAGACATGTAACCTTTGATGGGTATAATTAAACTCAATAAAACTTGTATATTTAAAATCAACGTAAAAATCTAATTTTTTTATACATCTGTTGGTATCAAAATTCCGTTTTTTGCAGTTCGGTTGCTATTGAGCCGGGTAACTCCTTACTTACAGTTCGTTACCACGAACTGTTGGATTTCACATCCGTGCACTCAGGTTTAAAAAGTTGTTTGAGATTTATTTGATTTGCTGATGTAAAGATTGATATTTGTGAATTGTGGCTTTTTGGTTTTACTTTCAACCAGGAGAGATGTGACTTGGTTGAGCTATGTTGGATGTCATAGCATGTGATCCATTTTATGACCAGATAAATGGCCTTTTTCACTTTATATAAATTCGTCTCCCGTTGCTTCTTAAAATGCCCTTTGCTCCTTTCATATAAATTGGTTTTCCATTACTCTTTAAATGTCTTTATGTTAGATTATTTCAGTTCTAATTTAAAAGGAACATTTGATTATTACCGTTACTGAATACATATACTTAATAATTTCTGTTCGTTTTAAGTTTTGATGTTGCTCCATACTTTCAGTTGAAAAACTTATTTTTTTTATTTAATTTCTGATCGTTTTTTTAGATAATGCTAGGAAATCTGGTGCCCCTTTCATAGCAATGTTCCTTCCCCATGAAAACCCGATCCCCCCCCCCCACTACCAGAAAAAAAAACTGAAAATGACTGTATACTTCCCAATAACCAATACTATATGTAAACATTGGGTAAAGTTCATAGCTTTCAGCCCTCCACCCAGTGGTAGATCCAGGATTTTTTTTAGGGGGGGGGGGGTAAAATAGGTTTAACCGATAAACTTGCGTTAGGAGCAAGTTTAATCAACGGGAACTTGCGTTAATTAAGTAAATTACGCTACTTTAGACTATGTTGGGGTGGCGCCCCCCTCACCCCTCCCCTGGATCTGCCACTGCCTCTCCCGGGGACTTTGGGGATTAAGTCATCCTAAAAGACATATTTATTATATTCTCGACCATGATGAACAAAATGGCTATCTCAAATTTTGATCGGGTGAATTTGGAAAAAATGAGCGTGGGAGGGGGCATATCTGCCCTCCATTTTTTTGGTTGTTTAAAAAGGGCACACAAACTTTTAATTTCCGTTTGAATGAGCCCTCCCACGATATTCTAGGACCACTGGGTCAATATGATCACCCCTGGGAAAAAAAACAAATAAACACGCATCCGTGATCTTTCTTCTGGCAAAAAATACAAAATTCCACATTTTTGCAGATTGGAGCGTGCAACCTCTACATTAAGTAGCGACGAAGACCATACTGCCTTTCTATCATAAACAATAAGTAGAACAACAGGGAAATTTGTATACAAGACAGTGGAACGCAACTTTAAATGAATATTTCGACCCTATATCCAAGGGCCGTCCTCAGCAAAACAAACGAAGAGAATAAAAAACAATATAAAGAAACTTACATTAAAATTCAATCATTAAAACTGAAAAGAGTTTTTAATTTTTTTTTTTAAACTATAATCTCATAGCAGTGGTTTTAATCTCATAGCAGTGGGGGAATCTCATAGTAGTGGTTTTCTTTTGCCGATTTGTAGCTGGGGAACAATAGGCTAAAGGTGCTATAAGAAGTCGTAGATTTAGGTAAGTTCTTTGTTACCGTATTAAGTAAGGCTTGCCTTACTTGGGCCTAATAGCATCATACGGTAATATATGTTGGAGTGTGGTACCCACGTTTACCGGTATTGGTAGCTAGTGACATCCGTACCTTCAATACCACGTATCTCCAACATAATTAGAGAAGTTGCAAACAGTAGCAAGGACTGTCAATAGAAATAGACATGTCATTTCTTAGAAAAATTACTCAACCATCTTCAATTTTGACTTCTTCGAGTCACACTACTTAGCTCCTTGGGAGGAAAACAAGATAAACAAAACAAGCTATACAAGCCTTGCCAAAGCAGACCTTGAACCCATTTTGGCTTCCAGGTGACCGGCAACAGATGGTCCTTCTATTGGTTTGCCTTTACAGAACAACGGGCATCAGACCACACACCGCTTTATCTGAGTCTCGAAGACTATTGATGGTGGCTAGGGTGAAAACATGCAATTACCATAACTAATCATGGGCAGCGCGATAGCGCTGAGCAACTAGCCCCCCCCCCCCCACGCCCATCATTCCCCCAAACACATCCAATCAAAATTTTGAGATAGCCGTTTTGTTCAGCGTAGTTGATTTCCAGATAGAAAATATGTTTTTGAGGAGAACACTCCCACATAACCCTCGGTGCAAGGGTTTTACGTTATGCCCTGAGGAAATATAAGAACGATGTTGGCACAATGTATTATTTGTTATTTTTTTCCTTCAGAGCAGGGAACTTCGTATCGAAGGAGTTGTCGTAGAAACTTCAAAAAGCGCTCATTCAATTGAAAATTCGAGTCGCTTGTGCCCTTTTTAATAGTCGAAAGTGATAAAAAGGCCACTAACACCCCTTCCACGCCCACCATATCCCGAAACACATCCAATCCAAATTTTTGGATAGCCATTTTGTTCAGCGTAGTTGATTTCCAGATAGAAATTGCGTTTTTGAGCAGGACACTCCCCCCAGCGTTCAGGGCAAGGGTTGTAAGTTATGCCCTGGGAGCATATGAGGTTTTTATAGAAGGCGTTGTCGTAGAAATTTCAAAAAAGGCTCATTCGATTAGAAGTTGAAATGGATAGTGCCCATTTTAATAGTTGAAAGTACTTGGAAGGCAACTAACACCCCTTCCACGCCCACCAAAGTTCAGAAAATTATACCTTTAAGCAGGACACTCCCCCCACAGTCTTCAGGGCAAGGGTTATAAGTTATACCCTGGGGGTAAATACGTTTTTATTGACATCTTTGTCATAGAAACTTGAAAAATGGCTTATTTGATTGGAAATTCAAAGGTCTAGTGCACTTTTTAATAGTCGACAGTGATTGGAGGGCAACTAACCCACTTATCACGCCCACCTTTTACCCAAACACATCCAATCAAAATTTTGAGATAGCCATTTTATTCAGCGTAGTTTTAAAATCTGTAAAATGGGTTTTTACGGAAGACAACCCCCTCACAGCCCTCAGGGCAAGGGTTGTAAGTTATGCCCTGGGGCATATAAGGTTTTTATAGAACGCGTTGTCGTAGAAAAAACAAAAAGGGCTCATTCGATTAGAAGTCGTAAAGGGCTCATTCGATTAGAAGGTAAAATTTATGGATAGCTTTTTTGAAGAAAGTTAAAAAAAGGCTCATTCAATTGGAAATTAAAAGGGCTAGTGCCCTTTTTCATAGTCGACAGTGACTGGAGAGCAACTAACCCCCCTATTACGCCCACCTCTTCTCCAAACACATCCAATCAAAATTTTGAGATAGCCCTTTTATTCAACGTAGTTTTAAAATCTGTAAAATGAGTTTTTACGAATGACAACCCCCTCACAGCCCTCAGGGCAAGGGTTGTAAGTTATGCCCTGGGGTATATAAGGTTTCTATAGAACGCGTTGTTGTAGAAACATCAAAAAGGGCTCATTCGATTAGAAGTTGAAATGGCTAGTGTCCTTTTTAATAGTTGAAAATACTTGGAAGGCAACTAACACCCCTTCCACGCCCATCAAAGTTCAGAAAATTATACCTTTAAGCAGGACATTCCCCCCACAGTCTTCAGGGCAAGCGTTATAAGTTATACCCTGGGGGTAAGTTTTTATTGAAATCTTTGTCGTAGAAACTTAAAAAATGGCTTATTCGATTGGAAATTCAAAGGTCTAGTGCCCTTTTTAATAGTTGAAAGTGATTTGAGGGAAAATAACACCCCTCTCTCGACCACCTTTTCCCCAAACACATCCAATCAAAAGTTTTAGATAGCCATTTTGTTCAGCGTTGTTGATTTCCAGATAGAAATTATTTTTTTGAGGAGGACACTCCCCACAGCTCTCAGGGCAAGGGTTTGGAGTTATGCCCTGGGGGTATATAAGGTTTATTTAGAGCGTGTTGTCGTAGAAACTTCAAAAAGGGCTCATTCGATTGAAAATTGGAGTCACTTGTACCCTTTTTAATAGTCGAAAGTGATTGAAAGGCCACTAACATCCCCTCCATGCCCACCATTTCCCGAAACACATCCAATCAAAATTTTGGGATTGCCATTTTGTTCAGCGTAGTCGATTTCCTGATAGAAATTGTGTTTTTGAGCAGGAAACTCCCCCACAGCCTTCAGAGCATGGGTTGTAAGTTATGCCCTGGGAGCATATAAGGTTTTTATAGAAGGCATTGTCGTAGAAACTTCAAAAAAGGCTCATTCGATTGGAAATTCAAAGGGCTAGTGCCCTTTTTAATTGTCGACAGTGATATGAGGGCAACTAACCCCACTATCACGCCCACCTTTTTCCCAAGCACATCCAATCAAAATTTTTAGATTGCCATTTTATTCAACGTAGTTTTAAAATCTGTAAAATAAGTTTTTATGGATGACAACCCCCTCACAGCCCTCAGGGCAAGGGTTGTAAGTTATGCCCTGGGGCATATAAGGTTTTTATAGAACGCGTTGTCGTAGAAATATCAAATAGGGCTCATTCGATTAGAAGTTGAAATGGTTTGTGCACTTTTTAATATTTGAAAGTACTTGGAAGGCAACTAACACCCCTTCCACGCCCCCCAAAGTTCAGAAAATTATACCTTTAAGCAGGACACACCCCCCACAGTCTTCAGGGCAAGGGTTATAAGTTATACCCTGGGGGTAAATAAGTTTTATTGAAATCTTTGTCGTAGAAACTTGAAAAATGGCTTATTCGATTGGAAATTCAAAGGTCTAGTGCCTGTTTTAATAGTCGAAAGTGATTTGAGGGCAAATAACCCCCCTCTCTCGCCCACCTTTTTCCCAAACACATCCAATCAAAAGTTTTAGATAGCCATTTTGTTCAGCGTTATTGATTTCGAGATAGAAATTATTTTTTGAGGAGGACACTCCCCCACAGCCCTCATGGCAAGGGTTTGGAGTTATGCCCTGGGGGCATATAAGGTTATTATAGAACGCGTTGTCGTAGAAACTTCAAAAAGGGCTCATTCGATTGGAAATTGAAATGGCTAGATCCCTTTTTAATAGTCGAAAGTGATTGGTAGGCAACTAACACACTCTCCACGCCCACCATTTCTCCAAACATATCCAATCCAAATTTTCAGACAGCCATTTTGTTCCACGCAGTTTAAAGTTCAGGAAATTATACTTTTGAGCAGGACACTCCCCCCAAAGTCTTCAGGACAACGGTTATAAGTTATGCCCTGGGGGCATATAAGGTTTTATTGACATCTTTATCGTAGAAACTTGAAAAAGGGCTCATTCGATTGGAAATTCAAAGGGCTAGCGCCAATTTTTATAGTCAAAAGTGATTTGAGGGCAACTAACCCCCCTCTAGCCCCTTCGGGGCTACTTCTGCTCTTAAAATTTAACCAAATCAAAATAGCGTAAGTGTATGCAAGCTATCAAAGAAAGTAAACAGATTTTTTTTGTGAATGGTATCAAGTTTACTATTTCAGGTCAACTAGAGGAGGTATGAAACTAAACTAAACACTACTATTTGTGTCCAGATTTTTAAGAGGGTGTATGTTGTTAAAAATTGCTGAAAATTTTTCTCCCACATACAAATAGCAGGCCAAACTATAAAGTCTTAAAAAAAGGAAAAGATTTAAACTATTATTTTCTTTTTCCCTGAAAAGACTATGTCAGTATAAAACGAACAGAAATTAATTAAAAAGATTTTTTCCACAAAATAAATTTTTCAAAGAAAAGTAAAGAACTCCATTAAACCTAAAATGAGAAAAAATAAAATCAAATAATCTACCAAGCGTGAAACTACCACAAATCAGCATCGATAAATAAAAGAATCCCAAAACGAACGGAAATTACAATAAATAACCGAGTCAAACTCAAAACGAGAAGAAATTAACATGAGTAGGGCTCAAAACCCCTATGCTTTCCCAAGGCCAGAACATAATTTGCACTTTACTGAAAAAAATACAAATGGAATGTGCATTATACACATATATACATATATACATATATACACATATACATATACATATATACACATATATACATATACTGATATTTGCTAATCAAAATGTTAATATTATTTGATTTATAAAAGTTATAAAAGTAAAAACATTTATATTTTCTCAGTAAAGTGCAAATTTTGTTCATGCCTTGGGAAGGCAATGGAGTTTACCCATTAAAAGTTACGAGTCTACAAAAATTTGCCTTATTTTCGAAAAAGGGGGAAACATCCGCTAAAAGTGATAGAATCTTAATAAAAATCATACCATCAGATTCAGCGTAACAGAAAACTCTATAGTAGATATTTCAAGCTCCTATCTGCAAAAATGTGGAATTTCGTATTTTTTGCTAGAAGAAATATCACGGATGCGTTTTTATTTGTTGTCTTTTTTCCAGGGGTTATCGTATCGATCCAGTAGTCCTAGAATATCGTGATAGGGCTCATTCGAACGGCAATTAAAAGTTCCAGTGCCGTTTTTAAGTGACCAAAAAATTGGAGGTCAACTTGGCCCCCTCCCACGCTCATTTTTTCCTAAAGTCACCGAATCAAAATTTTGAGATATCCATTTTGCTCAGCATAGTTGAAAATATAATAAATATGTCTCTGAGGATGACTTAATCCCCCACAGTTCCCGGGGGAAGGGCCGTAAGTTATGAACTTTGCCCTTTGTTTGCATATGGTATTGGTTATTGGGAAGTATACAGATGTTTTCAGGAGTGATTTTTTCTTGGTGGGGAGAGGGTCGGAGGAGAGGGTTACGTGGGAGGATTTTTGCTTGGAGGATGTTTCCTTGGGGGAAGGGACATTTCTATGAAGAGGGTGCCGGATTTCCCAGCATTATTTAAGAAAACATTAGAAATTAAATAAAAAAAACCAAGTGTTTTCAACTGAAAGTAAGGAGCAACATTAAAACTTAAAGCGAACAGAAACTATTACGTATATGAGGAGGTTCACCCCCTAGTCAATACCCCGCTCTTTACGCTTAAGTTTTTTTAATACTTTCAAAAAAGCTAATCTATTCTAATTAAACGGCCTTTGTGATTCCGGGAGTTATGATTCTAACAAAATCCGAACTTCAGTGTAAAGAGTGACGTATTGACTAAGGGTTGAACCCCCTTACGTAATAATTCCTTTCCGTTTATTTTTTAATGTTGCTCCTTACTTTCAGTTGAAAAAGATTGTTTTTCTTTATTTAATCTATCAAAGGAAAAATACCTGTTCGCGAACTAGGCGAATGGAACATTCAGGTATGAGCCTGCAGCCGATGATACAACCCGAAAGGCGGTTATGAGTTCCCATCTCTGAGACTATCACCCTTCTAGAACATCAGCTTTTCCCATTTTTTTTGTGCCAGAAAAAAATACTTTTAGGAATGGATCTGCAGTACAAAATAAGGTCTGGGAAGGTCCATTCACTCCTTCTCTACTTGTAAATCTTGAATGATTCTATGAAACTTTATTCCAAGTATTATCCAAAAAAAATAGATACTCTCACAAAATACTCTCTGAGTTCTCAGTCCTTCGAATTTGTCTAAGATCTACGTAACTGCCTTGCAAGAGCTTAAAGATTAAGGTAAGCAGAAAATAAGCTCAAGCATTTTCTTTTTATAAATAAGACAGGACCCTTTCTTCACTGACTTTTTTATGACTAGAACTCAGAGAGGGGTTAGAAGTAAAGACATGATAACACTTCCCTGTGCTCCAATTCAGACTGCATATCCATTTCTGATATTTTATTTCATGTAGCAATAATTCTATCTGAGTTATGGGGAAACTCCTACTCTCCAAACTTATCGATGAAGTATGTCAAATTTTCCCGGATTAACAAATTCTCTTACGAGTACATTGGGACTTAGCAAGTAGTCTCATTCGGTAAAATTTTGCAAATTTCAGGGTAAGTAGGCTTTCTTGACTGGCATCTTTCAAGCTTGTTTAAAATAAAGAATAACTTTAGCTTGAGCTTTAACTAGTGATTAATTATCAGGAGAAGTGCAGTAGGCTCTTAAACAAACATTGAGTTGCTTGGTGACAATCGCTATTTGTTTGTACAAATAATTATCCAGGGTCACTGTAATCATTTATGACATTTAAAGAAGAAGAATATTGTTCTCTTAGCCCTGACATAACATTTTTTCCATAAAATAATATCCGATTGTAATGAGTTTTTAGTTTATGTCTATACTTTCGTTTGAGATATTACAGTATAGATCTATTGTAGATATATCATTATAGATTGATCTATTATGTAGATGTATCTATTATGGATAGATCTGTATAGATGATCTATTAAATATCATAGGATAGGATAAAGATTTTCCAGAGCCATTGCTAGAGCACGAAGAGTCAAATTGACATTTCAGTCCCTGGATCGTTTTTACAGGGACATGTAGCAAGCTTTTCACCGAGCCTTGGTTCGGTGAGGGTTCAACCCTGGCCCCGTATTACCAAGCAAAGCATGGATCCACTGAGCTACAACAGGATATTATCATGATAATCGTAAAGAAGAGAAATATTTGATAGTCTAGGGGTAAAAATAGTGTTATTTTTTTTTTTAATTGGAGTTTGTTAGTTATAGTGAGCAGTACAGAGGCAGGCGACTTGCTTCATGAAGTCGTTTTACTATTCGACTGCTCATGTTAATGAACAGCGCGTAAGAATTGAATGGCTGTAAAATGTGAGGGATAGTAAATGCCTCTAGAAAACTATATATGAAATTTATATTAAATAATAATAATTTTAGATAGGTCTTTAGTCTTCTATAAAACTAAAAATTTTTTCAGATAAAACCTTCCGTTCTGCGTACGACGATATGAGGTTTCATACATTGGCAGACGAGACTAGGTTCCACAATCTGGATTCTAAATTCACTAACTACTGGTCGTTCCACTGACAGTAAAAATGGCATTCCACCGACAACTGGGATCATAATTTCACACCTAAATTGTCAACCCGACAACTTTACTAAAAACAGAAAAAAAAGTGGACTTCGTCTGTGGATCTTTCAGGCTTGTGGGTCTGGATTGTGGAATTATCAATTAACGGTGTTTCACAGTTTGCAATGTGACGATCCAGCTTTAGAAACTTTTCTTATATATTTTTTTTGTTCACTGATAATTGAGAATATTTTTTTTAAGAGTCTGGTTCGTTATTGAACCAGGGGTTGTGAAGTGTCCATGTGACGTTCTCTCAAACTATCAACAACACGGAAGCGACATTAAGGAAGAAAATAACAATAAAAGTTGTATAGGTCCAGGTGTTGTAATAAAATGCTTAAGTTCCCTGTCTTCAAAGTTTTCTTTCGTTTCCTCACCTTTGCACTTAGTTATTAGGTAACTTCTTTCTCTGAGCCCCTTAGTCCTTACATCGCTAAAGAGGAAGCTAAATTTTAACTTAATGAAATTCAGGAGAAGGGAAACTTTGTTACCATCAGTTACAGAAACTTTGCTTCAGACAGAGACATTGTTCCGTTCTTTTATTGTTAGTTTGAATTTCAATCTGGTTCCTTTTAGTTCATGCCGTAGACTATGGGGAACTGATGAGACAGGAGACTAGAGTTAGTCTCTTAGAGAAACTGCAGCACCATCTTGCGTTAGCTAGATGGTGCTGGATGGGGGTAAATGGTGCAGATGGTGCATAAATTTTATTGTAAAAACCGAAACAACAGATAAAAGTTGCATTTTTTTTCCTGTTGTTGCAAAATGATGGAAGATTTTGGACGATCAAGAAATCCATTCATTACATCAAATTCTAGACCCGTCTTTCAAAAATGTATATATTATAAAAAGTTCTGGATCTAAAAAAGAAATTGAATTTCTAAGTCTTTTAGTGTTATTGTATCGCAAATTTAAGACCATGATTGTTTTTTAATTTTGAAGAAAAAACATGCGGAATATTTTACGCTTTTTCATGTACAACCCTATTTTTATGTTTTGTCTAGATTCATAGGCGATGAGCCTGTCCTAGATGGTGGTATAGGGGTCTTATTAAAACTTTACATTGGGCAGATTATACACAAATCGTACCGAGCAGATTTTACCATGTTTTAATTCACTTATAAGCTTAGAAGAGAGAACGATTTCCTTTCATAGAAAGCAATGATTTTTTTGACCCACTGAACTCCTCTTTGAGGTAATTTGTTTTCGTTAATTTTGACATAACAAAATCTAATTTTATTCCTTTTAGGATTCATTTGGTTATTTATTATCTATTATTTATATGATGAAACTGATTTCTCATTTTTAATTTCTTGTCGTTTTGGTTTTCATTTATTAATTGATAGTAATTTTTCTTTATTTTAAGTTTGGATTATTCTAGGACTTAACTACTGTTATTCTTAGCTTTTAATATGGCTCTTTACTTGTCCTTGAAAAAAAAAACTTATTTGGAAATTATTTTTAAAGTTAATTTCTGTTCATTTTTAGTTGACAAAATTATATTAGGCCTATTAGTTCATATTTAGAATATTCATATTTTTTTTTCGTCTTTGTACTAATGATTAAAATGATTGCTTGAAATCTAAATTTTTAGCTAAATTTAAATAGTTAGTCTAAATTTCCAACAGGCTGTAATTTCGTGTAAATAAAAATTAACAACAGTTTTGGATTGGAAGGATAATCCTTATTCAAAATAATTTAAAATCTGCCTAATTTTTTGTCTTGAATTGGGCAAAAGTCCTCCTGACAACATCCAGTACAGACTCTTGGACATTGACCTTTGACCCATGTCTTAATTGAGGTTCCCTTGGTCCAGGGATTTCAATGGAAATTTTTGCGTGAGATTAAATTTTAAACAGAGCAGCGCAAAAAATTTTATTTTTTGTGCCAAGGATTGACGTAACTACTTTTTTCTTCAAAAATTTGCTTTCTTCGTTAAGTTTCTCTTGGTCTAGTCTATTTACCCTTAATTAAAGCTTTACGCCAGAGAAGAAACATGGTCTTTTTGGGGATGTCACAAATCAATACAGCAATTTTTTTAATTGCTTTGGTCTTCATTGAGGCTTCCTTGTCTATTATAAATCAAAGCCAATCTGAGAAAACAGAATTTGTTGACCCAGCTTCAGATGTCCTAATGCATCGTGCCAATCTCAAAATTTTTTGGTTTCTTGAGGTGAACCTGGCCCTGTCTACATGACCTTCAAATTATAGGCCTATCAGAGATGAAAAAGATTCACTGACCATTTTTGGGCCAAAAAAATTCTATTATAAATTATGTCAAGACCCAACAGCTTACAGATATAAGTTTCAAGCTTATAAGAAAACAAAAAATTTATAACATTAAAATATTTGAACTTCATATTTAATTTTATATTTAAAAATTAAAATGTTTGAATATTTAAAAAAGGGAAAACAAAGGCTTCAAAGGTCCATTGTCGGACGAGCCAATATTTAGGGGACAAAAATTTTTCGAGACTCTTATTTCTTCTCTTTAGGAACATACTTCATTTCCCCTTGCCATCCCAAAACACCCCCTGAAAATCTGAAATTGAATTCCCCAATCGTTCTCAAAATTTTACAAATGAGCTATTTTGAATGCCATCTATCTTTTGATAAATTTCACAACTTCACAGTGAGTAAACATAAAGTACTGCTGTGACAAGCAGTGCCAAACTTTTTAGGCGGATTGTATTTACACATTTGGTTCCCTCCGCACTCTTTTAAAAACAAAATTTTAAGTTCCTTTGACCCCCTTCTCCACAATCTCATCCTCAAAAGTTTCAGATCAATGTTGTAGATTCATCATTTTTCCAACCTGGATGCATGACTTGTTTTGATTTACCTGTGCTTCTCCATCCAAGTCCAATTTTGCCAGCCACTTGCTCCCCAGCATCCACAAAAGTATCAACACGGTCCATGAAGCTGTTCCAGACATAATACAACAGATGCGCAATTTTTTATAATCTGGGTGCGCATGGTAACTTATTCCTAGCCTTAGTGACTTAGTCTTCCTAACATTAATTTTCAAACCAATTCTAGCACCCTGAACTCGCAAAACCTCTAAAACTCAAAACCTTTAAATCATCAGCATAATCCAAGTCCAGGAGACTTTTTCCTCCCCATTTGATTCCGTGGTCTCCCATTGCCTTTCCTGTGCTCCTTAAAACAAAGTCCATCAAAATAATCCATATAAAGGGGGATAGAACACAACCCTGCTTTACTCCTAATTTAATGCAAAACTAGCTGCTAACCTCATTTCCTACCTTAACCGCAGCAGTGTTATTCTCGTACATAGCACTAATCAATTTAATGTATTTGTCTGGTATACCATACAAGGATAAAACCTTTACTAAAGCTCTTCTATTAATAGAATCGAACGCTTGCTCATAATCTATAAAACTGAGGACCAAAGGTGTTTGAAAACTCAGGCACTTCTCAATTATTAGCCTAAGAGTGAAAACTTGGTCGACACATCCTCTACCTTTTCTAAAACCGCACTGCTCTTCTCTTAAAACTTTGTCTACGGCATCTCTCAGTTTAAAAGTGTCATATTACTAAGTAATTTACTACCTACAGAGACTAGACTAGTGCCTCGATTATTACCACACTCACTTTTATCACCTTTCTTATAAAGTGGCTTAATTAAGGCTTTCCTAAAATCATTAGGTACTTCCCCTTTTTCAGAAATCATATTCATAATCTTCAGTAACTTATTTCTAACCTCAGAGCCACCATATTTAAGAAGCTCACTTACCACCCTATCCACACCTGGAGCCTTATTATTCTTTAATCCTTTTAGTACTGTTGCTAATTCCTCCTCACAAAACAAATCTTCCTTCACATCCAAGGTATCACGAACTTTTTCATTTTCCTCTATATTTTTTCCTGCAACTCTATCTCGGTTAAGCAAACTCTCAAAATGTTCTGCCCATCTCTCTTTAGTTTTTTCCTTATCACTAATTGCGACCCCATTCCTATCTTTAACTGGGCCAAGTCCGGATTGACTACTCCCTCTCAATTTGTTAATGTGCTAGTACAATATTTTACTATTATGCCGTCTAGCTGCATCTTCCAGATTCTCGGCAATTTTATCCATGGCAAACACCTCCTTAGTTCATATTTTAATGCTTTCTCCACTTTCTTTACATTTCTTTTGTTTTCAGACGATCTATCACTCAGATAATTCTTGTACAAGTCCTTTCTTCTTTCTATTAAACATAAAGCTTTTTCAATAATATTCTTAGCTGCAGTTCTAGCTTTGTTCCCTAATACACCTTCAGCAACTTCAAAAATTATTTGTCTAAAATTATTTCAACCATCTTCCACATTATCAAATTTTAAACTCTTAAGTTTAGTATTCAACTGTTCCTGGAAAGTTTCTCTCAAATTCTCATCCTGGAGTGTACCAACATCATAACTTTCTGGGAGGTAGTTACCCATCCGATATTTCAGTTTCAAATTAACCCTTGACACTACTAGATGGTGATCTTTACTTTTAACATCAATAACAGCACTCCTATATAGCCTACCCTAGTATCTAGACACCTGAATGTTTCAACTTGATCTCCAAATCTGTTCCCAAGATACTGCAGATGCGCTCTTTGGATAACATTGTAACAAACAGTGTCATTTGATTTACCTTGCTGCTTAACCGTGAATAGGTTCAAAGTTAGACAGGTGATTATGGTTCAAAAATTTTAAGTTGACTGGAGGCAGAATATATTTTTACCATCTCTTCCAAAACGGAATGTGAAGCCCTCCTGCCCCCCCCCCCCTCCACCTCAGTACTGCCTCGTAATTTCAGCCCCATTCCCCAAGCTCTTCCCGAGATGTTGCAGATGTGAAATTTTGATAGCCTGGGTGCACAAAATATCTTGATGATTTATGTTCACTTTGTACCCCCCCCCAAGTTATAACTCAAAGTTTGCTTTAAAGTAGCTTTATTAAAGCTCAACACTTCCTGAGAGTTTCAGCTTGAAATCCCAACCTGTTCCTCAAATATTGCAGGTACGCCCTTTCAATACCCCTGCAACACATAGTATGTTTTGATTTACCGCGCTACGTAACCATGCTTATATTACAAATCCTATTTTCTTATGATTTTGCCGTTTTTTTCTCAACTAAATTTACAAATTGCACTATGTTGAAACAATACTTCCATTTTACAAACCATCTAGGGTATCAATTAAAGCATAACAACTGACTTTCTTTGAGAACTTAGAAGTTTTTCCTCTTTAATTTATTCCCTTAGACACAAACTAATTATTCAATAAGATGTGTAATTAAGGCAAGCCAAATCCCGGGAATCATCTTATCCTGATTCAAGAATTCTAGTTAAATCTCTTTGAGTTTCTCCGGGACAAGCATTAGATTTTGTAAGCAACTTCTCATCCGACCTATTTACTTTTAATTTAGTCTGTTTTAGCGCATTAAACTAAAGTAATAAAGAATGTGTGTTCAGGATTAATCAGTACGTCTATTGCAATAATTTGCCGCAGGAAGAAGGGTTGGGATCCAAATGTTCCTTGTCTAATTGTCATCTTTGATTTATTTTATATTAAATATACAAAAAATTCTTTGCAGCTTCAACAAGCTACTATTACAAAAAGAAGAACTGGAACAGAAGCATCTGCATCTTCTACAAATAGTTGAAAGTGAAAAAACTGCCAAATGGCAGTACACTCAGCAATGTGAAGAATTAACGGATGAAATAAAGAAGCTTAGATCAGAGGTAAGTCTTTAAGATATATTTAGGTATAGCTGCGCAAATAGTGAGTTGTCTAATTGAACAAGGAACAGAGAGAACATGGCTTACACTACACAGAGAAGATTAAAAACATTTTTGCCCCTCCCCCTTGGATCCATCTTAGGTCTCTTCATACCTGAAAACCACGAATTTCTAAAATTTTTCTTTGGCTTTTTCAAATCATGCATGCAGTAGCATATTGTAGCATGCAGTAATATATGCAGTACCATGCAGCAAAGTTTTTTCGACAGTGTTGTCAAGTTGAAACATGAACAAAATAAGCAAAACCAATTTGTGAAATTCAGAGATGTTTTCCATCAGTAAACACCTACAGCTTCAAAAGTATACTTTATAAAGCTGTTTGGTGCAATATGTTCTTAGTTTTTTTTTTTTTTTTGCTGATTTTTTCACTCACATTTCTCTTTTTAAATTTTACACCAGCTACTCAAAACCCCTACGCCTTCCCAAGGCCAGAACATAATTTGCACTTTACTGAAAAAATATAAATGTTTTTATTTTATAACTTTAATAAATCAAATAATATTAACATTTTGCTTACTAAATATCAGTATATGTATATTAAACTGACAATGCGTATTCATTTTTTTCGGTAAAGTGCAAATTATGTTCTGGCATTGGCAAGGCATAGTTGTTTTGAGCCCTACTCATGTTAATTTCTGCTCGTTTTGAGTTTGACTCGGTTATTTATTGTAATTTCTGTTCGTTTTGGGTTTCATTTATTTATCGATGCTGATTTGTGGCTGTTTCACGCATGGTAGACTATTTGATTTTATTTTTACTCATTTTTGGTTTAATAGAGTTCTTTACTTCCCTTTGAAAAACTTATTTTGTGGAAAAAGTTTTTAAAATTAATTTCTGTTCATTTTATATTGACATGGTCTTTTCAGGGAAAAAGAAAATAATACTTTAAATCTTTTCGCTTTTTTAAGACTTTATAGTTTGGCCTGCTATTTGTATGCTGGAGAAAAAATTTCAGCAATTTTCACAACATAAACCCTTTTAAAAATCTAGACACAAATAGTAGTGTTTAATTTAGTTTCATACCACCTCTAGTTGACCTGAAACAGAAAACTTGACACCATTCACAAAAAAAATCTGTTTACTTTCTTTGATAGCTTGGATACACTTATGCTATTTTGATTTGTTTAAATTGTAACAGCAGAATTAGCCCCGAAAGGTTGAGCATAATACCCTCAGTCGTTCTTGGGATACTGCTGAGATGCCTTATTGGGAATTAGCATTAACACAGTGCATTTTGATTTAATCTTAAGGTAACATTCAGTTTTTAAAATTAATGGGCAACTGGGAGGGTGAGCGTGGGAGGGTGAGCGTGGGAGGGGGACTAGATGCCCTACAGTCACTTTCGACTAATAAAAAGGGCATTAGCCCCTTCTACTTTCAATCGAAAGAGCCCTTTTCGAAGTTCCTAAAACACCTCGTTCGATACGAAGTGCCCTGGTCTAAAAAAAAAATATTAATAATAATAACACATTGTACCCACATCGATCTTTACTATAAAATGCCAAGAATTACAATGTCTTTCGACTATTAAAAAGGGCACTAGCCCTTTCAAATTCCAATCGAATGATCTCTTTTGAAGTTTCTACGACAACGCTTTTAATAAAAACCTTAGATACCCTCAGGACATATCTTACAAACTTTGCCCTGAGGGCGGGGGGGGGGGGTTGATCCTCAAAAACCTAATTTCCAGAACTTTCAACTACGTTGAAGAAAATTACTATCTAAAAATTTTGATTGGATTTGTTTGGGGGAAATAGTGGGCGTGAGAGTGGGGTTAGTTGCCCTCCAATAGCTTCCGACTAATGAAATGGGCTCTAGCCCTTTCAATTTCCAAACGAATCAGCCCTTTTTGAAGTTTCTACGACAACGCTTTATATAAAAACCTTAAATGCCCCAGGGCATAGCTCACAACCTTTGCACTAGGGGATGTGAGGGGGCTGTCATCCTCAAAGACATAATTTCCGGACCTCTCAACTACGTTGAACAGAATGGTTATCTCAAAACCGTGATTGGATGGGTTTAGGGAAATGGTGGGCGTGAGAGGGGGTTACTAGCCCTCCAATCACTTTCGACTATTAAAGAGAGCACTAGCCGTTTCAATTTCCAATCGAATGATTCTTCTTTGAATTTTCTGTTACAGCGCTTTCTATACAGAAAAACCTTATATACCCCGAGGGCATAACTTACAACCCTTGCCCTGAGGGCTGTGGGGGAGTTTCATCCTCAAAAACATAATTTCTGTACTTTTTAACTACGTCGAACAAAATGACTATATAAAAATTTTGATTGGATGTGTTTGGGGAAATGGTGGGTGTGAGAGGGGTATTAGTTATCCTCCAATCACTTTCAACTATTGAAAAGGGGACAAGCCCTTCTAATTTCCAATCGAATGAACCCTATTTGAAGTTTCTACGACATCGCTATTTATAAGAACTTTATATGCCCCAAGGGCATAACTGTCAACCCTTGCCGTGGGGGGTGTGAGGGGGTTACGTCCTCAAAGACCTAATTTCTAAAGCTTTTAACTACGTTGAACAAAATGGCTATCTAGAAATTTTGATTGGATGTGTTTAGGGAAAAAGTGGGAGTGAGAGGGGGGTTAGTTGCCCTCAAATCACTTTCGACTATTAAAAAGGGCACTATCCCTTTGAATTTTTAATCGAATGAGGCCTTTCGAATCAAGTTTCTACGACAAAGCTTTCAATAAAAACTTTATATGGCCACAGGGCATAACTTACAACTCTTACCCTGAGGGGTGTCATCTTCAAAGCGTATAATTTCCGGGCGTTTCAAATACTTTGAACAAAATGGCTATCTCAAAATTTTGATTGGATGTGTTTGGATAAATGGTGGGCGTGGAAGAGGTGTTAGTTGCCTTCCAATCACTTTGGACTATTAAAAAGGGCACTAGCCATTTTAACTTCCATTCAAATGAGCCCTTATGAAGTTTCTACGACAACACTTTATATAAAAACCTTATATACACCCAGGGCATAACTTACAACCCTTGCCCTGTGTGCTCTGGGGGGTTGTCATCCTCAATTATCTAATTTCCAGAACTTTCAACAACGTTGAACACAATAGCTATCTCAAAATTTTGATTGGATATGTTTGGAGAAAGGGTGGGCGTGAGAGGGGGGTTAGTTGCCCTCCAATCACTTCAGACTATTCAAAAGAGCACTAACCCTTTGAATTTCCGATCGAATGAGCGTTTTTTTAAGTTTTTACGACAACGCTTTCTATAAAAACCTGATATGCCCCCAGGGCATAACTTACAATCCTTGCCCTGAGGAATGTGAGGGAGTGTCCTCCTCAAACACATAATTTCTATCTGGAAATCAACTACGCTGAACAAAATGGCTATCTCAAAACTTTGATTGCATTTGTCTGTGGAAATGGTGGGCGTGGAAAGGGTGTTAGTTGCCTTCCAATAACTTTCAACTATTTAAAAGGGCACAAGCCACTCCAATTTCCAATTGAATGAGCCCTTTTCAAAGTTTCTACGACAACTCCTTTGATACGAAGTGCCCTGGTCTAAAGGAAAAAAAAATACAATGTGCCAACATCATTCTTTACTTATGCAGCGCGATTGCGCTGTCATTGAAAAATATCAAGCCTTCCAATCACTTTTGAGTATTAAAAAGGGCACTAGGCCTTTCGATTTGGAATCAAATGAGCCCTTTTTGAGTTTCTACCACAACTCCTTCTATAAACATCTGATATGCCCCCAGGGCATAAATTAAAATCCTTACCCTAAGGGTTGTGGTTGTCATCCTCAAAGACCTAATTTCCAGAACTTTCAACTACGTTAAACAAAATGGTCATTTCAAAATTTTGATGGGATGTGTTTGGGAAAATCGTGGGTATGAGAGGGGTGTTAGTCGCTCTCCAATAACTTTCAACTATTAAATAAGGCACTAGCCCTTTCAATTTCCAATCAAATGAGTCCTTTTGAAGTTTCTACGAAAACACTGGCCCCCAGGGCATAACTTACAATCCTTACCCTGAGGGCTGGGGGGTGGGGTGTCATCCTGAAAGACCTAATTTCTAAAACTTTCTACTACATCAAACAAAATGGCTATCTGAAAATTTTGATAGGATAGGTTTGGGGGAATTTTGGGCGTGAGAGGGGGGTTAGTTACCCTCCAATCACTTTCGACTTTTAAAAAAGGCACTAGCCCTGTAAAAAGCTTATATACCCCCAGGTTATAACTTACAAGCTTTACCAAGTGGACTCTGGGGGGTTCATCATCCTTAAATACATAATTTCCAGAACTTTCAACTACGTTGAACAAAATGGTTCTATCTAAACTATGATTGAATGGGTTTGGGGAAATGTAGGGTGTGAGAGGGGGGTTTATTACTCTTCACTCACTTTCGACTATTGTAAAAGGCAATTTCAATTTCCAATTAAATGAGCCCTTTTTGAAATTTCTACACTAACTTTCTATATGAACCTTATACCCCTAGGGCATAACTTACAACCCTTACATTGAGGAATCTGAGGGGGTTATCATTCTAAAAGACCTAATTTCCAGAACTTTCAACAACGTTGAACAAAATGGATGTCTCAAAATTTTGATTGGATTTTTCTGGAGAAATGGTGTTCGTGAGAGGGGGTTAGTTGCCCTTCAATCACTTTCGACCACTAGCCCTTTCAATTTCGAATTGAGTGAGCCCTTTTTGAAGTTTCTACAACATTGCTTTCTAGAAAAACCTTATGCCCCTAGGCCATAACTTACAACCGCTGCCCTGAGGGCTGTGGGGGGGGGAGGATTTTGTCATCATTAAAGACTTAATTTCCAAAAATTTCAACTACGTTGAATAAAATGGCTATCTAAAACTTTTGGGGAATGTTTGGGGAAAATGTGGGCGTGAGAGGGGGGTTAGTTGCCCTCAAATCACTTTCAACTATTAAAAAGGGCACTAGCCCTTTGAATTTCCAATCGAATGAGCTCTTTCTCAAATTTTTACGACGAAGATTTCAATAAAAACCTTGTATGCCCCCAGGGCAAAACTTATAACCCTTGTCCTGAAAACGGTGGGGGAGTTTCCTGCTCAAAGGTATAATTTCCAGAACTTTTAACTACGTGGAGAAAATGGCTATCTCAAAATTTTGATTGGATTTGTTTGGATAAATTCTGGGCGTGGAAGGGGTATTAGTTGCATACAATCACTTTTGACTATTAAAAAGGGCACTAGCCATTTCAATTTCAAATCGAATGAGCCCTTTTAGAAGTTTCTACCACAACACTTTTTATAAAAATCTTCTATGCCCCACAGGGCATAACTTACAACCCTTGGCTTGAGGGCTGTGGGGGGAGGGTTGTCATCCTATAAGACCTAATTTCCAGAACTTTCAACCACGTTGAACAACACGGCTATTTCAAAATTTTAATTGGATGTGTTTGGGAAAAGGTTTGGAGTGAGATGTGGGTTAGTTGCCCTCCAATCACTTTCGACTATTAAAAAGGACAGTATCCCTTTAAATTTCCAATCGAATGAGCTTTTTTTTTAAGTTTCTACGACAACACTTTCTATAAAAGCCTTATATACCCCACGGGCATAACTTACAACCCTTGCCCTGAGGGCTCTGGGGGAGTGTCCTCCTCAAAAACATAATTTCTATCTGAAAATCAACTACGCTGAACAAAATGGCTATCTCGAAATTTTGATTTCGGGGATGTATTTCGGGAAATGGTGGGAATGGAAGGGATGTTAATTGCCTTCCAGTCACTTTCGACTATTAAAAAGGGCACAAGCCACTCCAATTTCCAATTGAATGAGCTCTTTTCGAAGTTTCTACAACAACTTCTTCGATACGAAGTACCCTGGTCTGAAGGAAAAAAATAATAAATAATACATTGTGGCAAGATCGTTTTTATATGCCCCCAGGGCATAACTTAAAACCGTTGCCGGGTATGATACATAGCCGACATCCAAAACGGGCGCTTATATTGAAATAAAGAATAACTTTTCCATTTACAGCTGAAATAACTATGCCGACTTATTAAGCTATGTCGTATATTACATGGAATGAAGCAGCTTCTCCACAAGAATTGCGCTTAGAAGGGCGAGTTATTTTTCTTTCCATACGGCATGTTTACAGGCCATACCAATCAGTTTTTTTTTCAAGATTTTAGTATTTTGATTTCATGATAAGCCTATTTCAATGACATTCCATTTTTTGTACACGGTATAAATGTATAACATTCAGTACTGTATACAACCTATTTTGTGCATACAAATCTGTATATAAGATTCAACCTCTTTTGACGGACCATAACCTTTTGTCTATGGGATTACAAAAAGCTGTGTTTTATGGTTCTCTAAGTTTGTTTTTTGAGACTAAGAGACGAAGCATTTGTTTTATATTTATTCTTCAAAGAAGATTTCCTGATATTGCAGTTAAAAAAATGTAAAAAAGTAAACTTATATGGAGCAAGCAAGAAGTTATAAGAGAAGTTGACTGAGGTAACTGCTTTTATTATTATTTTTTTTTTTACTTGTTTTAACAAACTGGCACGGTATAGCTTACATATACACCTTTGCCATATTCAAGCATATAGGCAAATCAAAAACCATTTCTAAAAGTTTTACTAACAAATGTTGACTAAAAAAACTTTTTCCTCAATTCTAATTTTATGTTACTGAAAATTCCCCATTTTTGCTGAGTTATCAAATAAAATGCGATTGAAAAGTCAAATAAACAATTCAAATGTGAATTAAATTAACTCTAATACAAACATCGGAGAAAATTACAAAAGAGATATGAAGCAGTTTTTGATTATATGGTATCACTTGCATTGTCAGGATAATGATGGGGATTCGGTGAGGATGTTTTTCTTATTTATGGAAAGCTAGATAGAAAAAATATGGCCTTATTTGTGTAGCCTTAAGTATTTTGTAGAAATAATTAGTCAAAGAGCTTGTCGGACAGCAGGCCTAAAAACGACAAAAACATTGTATATACTCGGTTGCGAAACCAGAGAAAATATATTTCACTCCATCGCCCAGACTAAAAGTTCAAAGTCTCCGCTTCCCCCCCCCCCCACCGGCAAAAAAGAACTTTTCCTTAAAGTCTTAACTCGGTCCTCGAACTATAAAACAAAAGAGGCATACTGGCTAAAGTAATTATAAAAATCATCATTCATGCCTCCAGGCTTCAGGCGTGAAAAGAAAGAAAATCGATTAATACTTGCTGGCATCAGAAATCAGCTGAATGTGATGTGAAAGTACTTCCGAGAAATACGGGCCTTGAATATCAGCTGTATAATATCATCCTGGCCTTTTACCCATTAGTGATTGGCTTGAGGTTATAGATGCTTACTTACTATCAAAGCCAACGCTATAGAGTTGCCTATAGTAAAGCCCATACGGCAAAACGTTTTATTATTTACTTTTTTCCCAGGGGCACTTCATATGAAAGAGGTCATCGCATAAACTTCGGAAGGGGGTCAATCGATTGAAATCGTATGTTCTAGTGCCCTTTTTAAGAGTTAAAAGTGATCGGAAGGCAACTAGCCCCCTTCCCCATGCCCCTTTTGCCCAAATGCATCGGATAAAAATGATTAGATAGCCATTTTATTAAAAATAGTTCAAGTATCATATAAGAAAGACTCCAGTGTCGACACAGCCCCCTGGAGCCGGGGGCAGGCGTTGTAAGTTATGCCCTGGGGCATATTTGGTTCTTCAGGAAGGGATGATCGTTTAAACTTCAGGGAGGGCTCGTATTGTTGGAAACTAAAAGTTATAATTCATTTTTAAAT
>JAQQPU010013407.1:14001-24357 GCA_029168905.1 Artemia sp. Kazakhstan ARC1039 | reverse complement strand
TATTGGGACCACTTTTATTTCTAGTCATGATTAACGAAATTGGTAACTATTTTCCCCAACAGTGGAAATACGTGGATGACTTTTCGATCCCTGAAGTATGTCACAGGAATACTAAAAGTGACCCCCTCGAAATCCTAACCCACATTTCGGATGAAGCAAAGAACATAAATATGAAAGTAAATTCTACCAAATCAAATGTAATGACGATGAATTTCTTGAAATCTGCTCCCGCTGTCCTTTGGCCAATCCCCCCCGAAATTCTTGTGAAACATGATAACCTCCTTGGTGCCACAATTTCAAATAATCTTAAATGGGACATGCAGGTTTCTAATATTGTTAAACAAGCAAACGTTTCAGTATCTATGTTAAAAATTTTAAACAAAATTAATTGCCCTAAGATGCATTCCACCCGTGCTTATTTATCATTTATCAAGGCGCTATTAGAATATGCATGTCCGGTCTGGCATTCGCATATTTCAACCGAACTTAGTGACAAAATTCAGTCGGTCCGAAAGCGTTCGCTCAGGATCATGTACAAAAAGAGCAAAATTCCATATTTCTTCCTCCTTAAATGCGCAGGTATTACCACGTTAAAAGAAAGGAGAGTACAAATTTGTTTGCGTTTTGCTAAATCTGCAATATCTAATCCTCGTACTGAGGACATTTTTCCTGATTTACATGACCCCATTAGACCCCTACCCACCCTCCCTCGCCGCTTAGCTTCCTTGGCTATTCCAACATATTCACCTATCCATACCATTACTGAGCGGTTCCGGAAAAGTTTTATCACATCTATTTTGGAGCTCCTAAATAATTCCTGAACTATGCTCTGAACCAAAATTAAGTCCTCCGTCCCTTATTTTAGTTGTTGTGTATGTTCAAATTAATCGCAATAATCATGTGTCATTTTTTTCTCTTTATCTCTGTGACTTTTATTTTCCCTTTTGTGATACTTATTTATGTTAAATTTCTTTTTGACCTTTAATTTAAAATCTTTTTACCTTTAATTGTATTCCATTCTTTACTTGTAAATATTTCTTTTTGACAGCTAATTTGGCTGGGTTTTAAGTGGTTTTTTTCTACTTTTAGACATTTGACCTTGAATACAATTTCGGCAATGTTTTTCTTCTTGACTGTGATTTTCTATTATCCCCACCCCTTCTTCTTCTATTTTTCTGTATCTATTTTAGCCATTTGTTAAATTCTTATCGACCATTTTATGCTTGATTGGTGTTTCTTTTCTTGCTGTATTATTTGTTTCTTCGTTTTGCTTTTTCTACTTCTTTTTTACATATGCAGCGAATTCGGCTCTATCATTGCTTGTGATAGCCTTTGTAAAATAAATATCATCTTATCTCTTATCTTAAATCAACTAGTGAGATGATTATGGGTATGAAACATATTTTTTTAGGCCCCCCCCCCCATTTTTTTTTATTTTTTTATTTCTTAGCATGGTAATTTTAAACATGGGTGCTCATATTTCTGAAAACTAAAACCCAACTTTATGTAAAAAAGCAAATATTATTAATAAAATCATATTTATTTTAAACGTGGGTCTTCTTATTTCTAAAAACTAAAACCAAACTTTATTAAAAAACCAAGTATTATTAATAAAATCAGAAGAATTTTAAACGTGGATGATTTTATTTCTAAAAACAAAAACCCAACTTTATTAATAATCAAATATTATTAATGAAATCGGATGTATTTTAAACGTTGATGTTCTTATTTCTGAAAACGGAAACCCTACTTTATTACAAAATTAATAAAATAAGATGTATTTTAAACATGGATGTTCTTATTTCTGAAAACTAAAACCCAACTTTATTAAAAAATCAAATATTATTAATAAAATCCGATATATTTTTAAACATGGATGTTCTTATTTATGAAAACTAAAACCCTACTTTATTAGAAAATCAAATGTTATTAAAAAAAAATCTGATGTATTTCGAACGGAGATGTTCTTATTTCTGAAAACTAAAACCCACCTTTATTAAAAAATCAAATGTTATGAATAAAATCACATGTATTTTAGACGTGGGTGTTCTTATTTCTGAAAACTAAAGACCCGACTTTATGAAAAAAAAACTTATTAATAAAATCATATGTATTTTAAACCTGGATGTTCGTATTTCTTGAAACTAAAACCCAACTTTATTAAAATATCAAATGTTGTTAATAAACTTACATTTATTTTAGACCTTGATGTTCATATTTCTGGAAACTAAAGCCCGACTTTATTAAAAAATCAATTATTATTAATAAAATCAGATGTATTTTAAACGGATATGTTCATATTTCTGAAAACTAACACCAAACTCTTTAAAAAATCAAGTATTATTGAGAAAATCACATCTATTTTAAACGTGTATGTTCTTAATTCCGAAAACTAAAACCCAAATCATATTTAAAAAAATCAAATATTAAGAAAATCAAATGTATTTTAACCGTGGAAGTTCGTATTTCTTGAAATTAAAACCCAACTTTATTACAAAATCAAATAATATTAATAAAATCAGTTGTATTTTAAACGTGGATGTTAATATTTCTGAAAACTAAAACCCAACTGTATTAAAAAATCCAATATTCTTAATAAAATCTTAAGTATTTTAAATGGGGATGTTTGTATTTCTTGAAACTAAAAACCAACTTTATTAAAAAATCAAATGTTATTAAAAAAAATCACATGTATTTTAAACGTGGGTGTTCGTATTTCTGAAAACTAAAACCCAACATTATTAAAAAATCAATTATTATTAATAAAATCAAATGTATTTTAAACGGAGATGTTCATATTTCTGAAAACAAAAACCCGACTTTATTTAAAAAAACATTATTATTAAAATCAGATGAATTTTAGACGGGAATGTTCATATTTCTGAAAACTAAAACCCAACCTTATTAAAAAATGAAGCGTTATTAATAAAATCAGATGTATTTTAAACGTGGATATTTTTCTTGCTGAAAACTAAAACCCAACTTTATAAAAAATCAAATATTATTAATAAAATTGGATTTATTTTAAACCTGGATGTTCTTATTTTTGAAAACAAAAACCATACTTTATTAAAAAATTAATTAAGTAGGATATAATTTAAATGTGGATGTTCTTATTTCTGAAAACTAAAGCCCAACTTTATTTAAGATCAAATATTATTAATAAAAACGGATGTATTTTAAACGTGAATGTTCTTATTTCTGAAAACGAAAATCCTGCTTTATCAAAAAATTAATAAAATCAGATGTATTTTAAAAAGGGAGGTTCTTATTTCTGGAAACTAAAACCCAACTTTATTAAAAAAAAATCAAATATTACGAATAAAATGTCAAGTATTATAGACGTGGGTGTTCTTATTTCTGAAAACCAAAAACCCAACTTTATTAAAAAAATCAAGTATCATTAATATAATCAGATGTATTTTAGACGTGGATGTTCTTATTTCAGAAAACTAAAACCCAACTTTATTTTAAAAAAATCACAATATTATTAACAAAATCATATGTGTTTTAACCCTGTATGTTCGTATTTCTTGAAACTAAACCCCAACGTTATTTTAAAAAAAAATTAAACGTTATTAATACGATAACATGTATTTTAAACGTAGATGTTCATATTTCTGAAAACTAAGGCCCAACTTTATTCAAAAATCAATTATTATTAACGAAAACAGATTTATCTTAAACGGGGATGTTCATATTTCTGAAAACTAAAACCCAACTTTATTAAAAAATCAAGTATTATTTATAAAATCACATCTATTTTAAACGTAGTTGTTCTTATTTCCGAAAACTAAAACCCAAACCATATTAAATAAAATCAAATGTGTTCTAAACGTGGATGTTCCTATTTCTTGAAATTAAAACCCAACTTTATTAAAAAATCAAATGATAATAATAAAATTAGATGTACTTTAAACATGGATGTTCATATTTCTGAAAACTTAAACCCAACTTTTAAAAAATCAATTATTATTGATAAGATCTGATGTATTGTAAACGGATATGTTCGTAATTCTTGAAACTAAAAACCAACTTTATAAAAAAAATCAAACATTTTTATTAAAATCATGTATTTTAAACGTGGGTGTTCTTACTTCTGAAAACTAAAACCAAACTTTATTTTTTAAAATCAAGCATTATTAATCAAATCAGATGTATTTTAGACGCGGATGTTTTTATTTCCAAAACTAAAACCGAACTTTATTAAAAAATCAAAGTTTACTGATAAAATCATATGTATTTTAAACATGGATTTGCGTATTTCTTGAAACTAACACCCAAACTTTATAAAAATATCAAATGTAATAAATAGAATCAAATGTTTTTTAAAAGGGGATGTTCATATTTGTGAAAACTAAAACCCTTCCTACTAAAAAAAATCAAATATTATTATTTAAATCAGATGTATTTTTAACGAGGATGTTCATATTTCTGAAAACTAAAACCCAACTTTATTGGAAAATCAAATATTATTAATAAAACCAGATGCGTTTTAAACGTGGACGTTCTTATTTCTGAAAAGTGAAACCCAACTTTATTTAAAAAAATTAAGTATTATTAATAAAATTAGATGTGTTTTAAATGGGGATGTATACTATTATTTGAAAAATCAATTATTATAAAATCGTATGTATTTTAAACGTGGATGTTCGTATCTCTTGAAACCAAAACCAAAACTTTATTATAAACATCAAATGTTATTAATAAAATCACATGTATTTTAAACGGGGATGTTCATATTTCTTGAAATTAAAACAAAACTCTATTAAAAATTAAATGTTATTAATAAATCACATGCACTTTAAACGTGGATGTTCATATTTCTGAAAACTAAAACCCAACTTTATTAGAAAATACAATAATATAAATAAACCAGGTGTATTTTAAACATGAAAGTTCTTATTTCTGAAAACTAAAACCAAATTTTTTTTAAAATCAAGTATTATTAATAAAATCAGATGTATTTTAAACGTGGATATATATGTTGCTGAAAACTATAACCCAACTTTATTAAAAAATTAATTGTTATTAATAAAATCAGATGTATTTTAAACGTGGCTGTTCTTATTTCTAAAAACTAAAGCCCAAATTTATTAAAAAAATCAGGTATTATTAATAAAATCAGATTTATTTTAAACGTGGTTGTTCTTATTTCTGAAAACCAAAACCCAACTTTATTAAAAATCAAATATTATTAATAAAATCAGATTAATTTTAAACGTAAAGGTTCTAATTTTTTAAAACGGAAACCCTACTTTTTTAAAAAATTAATAAAATCAGACGCGTTTTAAACGTGGATCTTCTTATTTCTGAAAACTAAAACCTTACTTTATTAAAAACCAAATATTATTAATAAAAACGGATGTTTTTTAAACGGAAATGTTCTTATTTCTGGAAACTAAAACCCAACTTTATTAAAAAAATCAAATATTATTAATAAAATCACATATATTTTAGACGTGGGTGTTCTTATTTCTGAAAACTATAAACCCAACTTTATTAAAAAAAAATCAAGTGTTATTAAAATAATCAGACGTATTTTAGAGTTGAGTGTTTAGAAAATAAGCGCTCTGTAGATAAAAACAAGAAAATTGGGCTGTTATTTGAAACATGAATACAATTTACATTAACGTTCCACATTTTGGTTTATGAGGTGCATTTTTTCAAGTCATTTCTTTTTGGATTTTCTCTTCTTTTTTTAATGTTATGTAAATACTTTTCATTATTTTTTATACTACTAGAAATATAATGAAATAAAACAAGCTGAAGTCAATCAACAATTTTACTGTTTCTTATGACTGTTTATTTCATGCCAGAAGTTGAAGGTTTAGAAAATAAGCGCTCTGTAGATAAAAACAAGAGAATTGGGCAGTTACTTTGAAACATGAATATGATTTACATTAACGTTGTACATTTTGGTCTGTGATGTGCATATTTCAAGTCATTTCCTTTTCGATTTTTTTCTTTTTTTATGTTATGTAAATAGTATACTATATTTTTATACTACTAGAATTATAATGAAATAAAATAAGCTGAAGTCAATCAACAATTTTACTATTTCTTATGAATGGTTATTTCATGCCAGAAGTTGAGGGTTTAGAAAATAAGCGCTCTGTAGATAAAAACAAGAGAATTGGGCTGTTACTTTGAAACATGAATATGATTTACATTAATGTTGCACATTTTGGTTTATGATGTGCATTTTTTCAAGTCATTTCTTTTTCGATTTTTTTCTTCTTTTTTTAATGTTATGTTAATACTATAGTATATTTTTATCCTACTAGAATTATAATGAAATAAAATAAGCTGAAGTCAATCAACAATTTTACTGTTTCTTATGAATGTTAATTTCATGCCAGAAGTTGCGGGTTTAGAAAATAAGCGCTCTGTAGATAAAAACAAGAGAATTGGTTTGTTACTTTGAAACATGAATATGATTTACATTAACGTTGCACATTTTGGCTTATGATGTGCATTTTTTCAAGTCATTTCTTTTTTGATTTTTTCTTTTTTTTTACTGAAAGATCTTAAGCCGAACTGGCCAGCCATGACAAAAGCCAACCGAGAGAAAAATCTCAATGAAAAAACAACAACAAACGAGACTGCGAGCAGTGGAGGAAAAAGAAAAAACAACTGCAAAACAACGCGGATATTTCGCCTGTGTCACAAACAAGGCGTCTTCAGCAAGAAAGACAGAAGAAGAACAAGATAAAAAAAAAGTTAAAACTAAAAGACCAATAAAACCACCACCAAAACAAAAAATATACAATTGGCGCAAACTGATCCACGTAGGGAAAAGATGCTAATATGGAGTTACTTCAGTGAGAACACCAGAGCAACTGCGGAAAAAAAATGGAAATTACTTTAACTATTCTGGTGCGAAATAATCCTTATATTGGCTATTATTGAAGCAATTAGTTTCGGTCTAACAGGTAAAACAGTCCCCCGGTGATTATTTATAATCTTAATTCCTTTATTGACTGTTGATTCACTCTTTAGAAGATTATCATAAATTGGGTCAATATTTAAACTACCTGTGTCCCTATTTATTGAAAGGTTAGCAAACATATGTTTTTTAATTTCAATGGCTTCTCTCGCCCATTGCATATACCCCTTATCATTTGAAATAGCTAAGGCCTCATCAAATTTTACAAAGTGATCTGGTTGAAACCAAATATATTCTGCTAAAGCTGAAACGAAAGTTTCTGGAGGCTTGCTTAATTGTAGGGTTTTTCTATTGAATTTCGGTGTTCAATAAACCTTTCAACAAATTGTTGGTGAGCCCTACCAATATAGAACTTCCCACAAGAACACGGAATTTTATACACCCCACTTACTAAATTTCCCCGGGTTAAACCCTTACCAGAACTAAAGAAACTACTCATTGGCCTCAACGATTGGAAACATGTATCAATACCAAATTTACGCAAAACCCGTGAAAGTTTCTCACCTAAACCAGGCACATATGGCAATGAAATGAAACTTTTTTATACATCTAAATCTAAAGACTGAGAAACCCCAATAGCCCTACTTTCATGTTTGACACGTTTATTTTCAATTGTTTTGTCAATCAACTTAATTGGGTAATTATTGCAGAACAAAATATCCCTCAAGTATAACAATTCCAAATCCAGAAATTCCTGGGAACAAATTATAAAGGCTCTTTCACCGACATAGGGTGGCAAGAATGAAAATTCAAATACCTATCATTGTGCGTTGGTTTTCTTTAAATCGAGAAAAGTAAATGGAGATCCCTTTTAATTAATAAAATATCCAGAAAAGGTAATTTATTATTTTCTTAAAGCTCAACTGTAAATTTAATATTATTATCAAAACTAGTTTTAAATGCTTACAAAATAGGTCTAAGGAGTCCAATCCGTTTCCAAACGCACGCCACATCATCCATGAACCTACCCCAGAAACCAGGGAAGATTCTAAAACTGTGTATAGCGGAGGTTTCAATAGCATCTATGAAAAGATTTGCGAATAAAGGAAAGAGAGAAGCCCCTATAGGTAACCCAAAAATTTATCAATAAAACTCCCCTCTAAAACCAAAATAAAAATAAAATTTGTTTACTAGGATAATTAGTTTCATAATGACTTAAATATTCAAACTGGCTAACGTCACATCTTGCATTGAATCAAAGTGTTTTTCTAATTTACTTTTTAAAATGTCCTCGCAAATTTTTAAATCACAGTTTGAATACATGGAAACAACATCGAAACTGCAAGAATTGAAGTATCCTCCAACGTGAAATTTCTCAATTTATTAGTAAAATCAGTCAAATTGTTTAAATGTGATCTTTGGGTTCCCAAAAATGAACGCAATGCTACCGACAACCATTTTCCTAATTTCAAAACAGGTGACGGAAAAGTTGACACAATGGGAAGGAGGGGGGCTCCAGTCTTATGAATCTTAGGTAGACAATAGATCTTGGGTGCCGAACAACCCCTAGGATAATATTTGTTATAAAACTGTGGGGTAATGTGAAAATTATTTTTCATTGACTCCAATTTCTTTCTTGTTGATTTTAAATATTTATCTGTAGGATCAAAATCAAGTTTTTTGTATGTAATAGTGTCAGAAATAATGGATTTCATTTGATTATTATAGTTTTCAGTGTTCATAATTACAATCGTTTTTCCCTTATCGGCTCTGGTAATAGTAAGGAATTTATCCTTTTACAAATCTGAAAGTATTTTAATGTCATTTTTTGTGAGATGTCTTTACCAATTAAGCTCATATTGAGGGTATTTAGTTTTCTTAAGATCTCGGCTCTAAGTTCTTGAGGAGTATCAACTGTATCTATAGAAGCCATAATTCCTGACTCCACCTTTGAAATTATTTTTGAATAGAAGATTGGTGTTGGAAAACAGAACTTAGAACCCTTCGACAAAACTGCCTCCTGTTGAATATTAAGAGGTTTAGAAGACAAATTCTTAATTGCTGTACCCAGACAAAAACAAGGATAAAAAACATCTGAATCTTGGAACTTCTCAAACAAAAGTTTATTAAACTTGTCAACCACACGAGCCTTAGACAAATGAAAATCATAACGGAAAGATCTAATTGCCATTTCTTTAATTCGCATAAATATCTCAGATGGAAGGTTACTCCTTAAAAAGGTTTCAACAGAATTTAAGTCCTTAGAAAGTTGAAAACGTCTCGGTTTTTGTTCAGAAATTACGCGATTTAAAGCCATTAGGCTTAATCTGTCAGAAGCTCATTTTGAATCGAATGAGCTTCTTCCGAAGTTTCTATAACAATTTCTTCTATGAGTTGCCATGATGAGAAAAAAATAATAATACATTGTGCCCACATCGCCCTTTACTTAGGCAGTGCATAACGCTGCCTAATGATTATGTGTAATCGTTTGATTTAGCTGATAGAAAAGCTTTAGGAAAGGTCTTATGGTCTCCTTGTATGGTATACCAGACAAATGCATTAAAATGATTAGTGTTATGTTCGAAAATAAGACTGTTACGCTTAAGGTAGGTAATGAGGTTAGTAAATAAACATTCATAAGAAACATTAAAATTCTTGACTGTCTTCAGCTTATTTTATTTCACTATAATTCTAGTAGTATAAAAATATAGTATAGTATTTACATAACATTAAAAAAAAGAAAAAAATCGAAAAAGAAATGACTTGAAAAAATGCACATCATAAACCAAAATGTGCAACGTTAATGCAAATAATATTCATGTTTCAAACTAACAGCCCAATTCTCTTGATTTTGTCTACAGAGCGCTTATTTTCTAAACCCTCAACTTCTGGCATGAAATTAACATTCATAAGAAATAGTAAAATCGTTGACTGACTTCAGCTTGTTCTATTTCATTATAATTCTAGTACTATAAAAATATAGTATATTATTTACATAACATTAAAAAAAAGAAGAAAAAAATCGAAAAAGAAATGACTTGAAAAAATGCACATCATAAACCAAAATGTGCAACGTTAGTGTAAATCCTATTCATTTTTCAAAGTAACAGCCCCATTTTCTTGTTTTTATCTACAGAGCGCTTATTTTCTAAACCGTCAACTTCTAGCATGAAATAAACATTCGTAAGAAACAGTAAAATTATTGATTGACTTCACCTTATTTTATTTCATTACAATTCTAGTAGTATAAAAATATAGTATAGTATTTACATCACATTAAAAAAAAGAAAAAATTCAAAAAGAAATGACTCGAAAAATGCACATCAAAAACCAAAATGTGCAACGTTAACGTAAATCGCATTCATGTTTCAAAGTAACAGCCTAATTCTCCTGTTTTTATCTGCAGAGCGCTTATTTTCAACCCTCAACTTCTGGCATGAAATAAACATTCATAAGAAACAGTAAAA
>JAQQPU010013407.1:2235-12260 GCA_029168905.1 Artemia sp. Kazakhstan ARC1039 | reverse complement strand
AAAAAAAATACACATCATAAACCAAAATGTGCAACGTTAATATAAATCGTATTCACGTTTCAAAGTAACAGCCCATTTCCCTTGTTTTTATCTACAGAGCACTTATTTTCTAAACCTTCAACTTCTGGCATGAAACGTATATAGAAGGAGGAAAGGGTAACCCATGCTATTCTCATGATCTACATAATTCCATATTTCTATGATTTTTCATTAGTTCATATAATTCACCAGTCATTGAGCTTTTAAAGCCCACAGCTTATTGCATTCCAGCTGCTACATCTCTTTGCATAATATAAATTAAATTAAACAAACATATTCAATGTATAAACACTTTTTATTAATGTCTACGGTGTCCAAAAATAAATAAGATCACCCTAAAAATAAATAAGAAAAGACAAATTATTTCGAAGTATTTTATTCAGTCCAGCATGATACACTTTGGAGCAATTTTGTAAAAAATTAGCAAAACACCATAATAAAACAACATGATAACAAAGGATATTGCATATAAAAGTATAACTGCTTTTATCCAAAAAATATTCATAGCTCGCCAAGGAGCTTAGGAGTTGAACCTAAGAAAACTAACTCGTCTGTCTAAAACCATCTATGAAAAAGGTTTCCAAAAAACACTCTTCACTAATACAGCAATCCCTCAATGAGCAGACCTGGGTACACTTGGATCTAATGCCAATCTGCATCCTACGGCGTTTAACCATCCAAATTGTTTAAAAACAGCTTTCCTGAGGAATTCCTACTGTTTTTTTTATGCGGCTCCACCTTTGAAATTCGTGAATCATGCAAAGGTAAAGAAGAGAAGAATTCATATACCCTATGTCCACAGCAAGTAGGTTCCTAAACAAAGCTCTGCTTCTACAGCTTTAGTTCTGGACGAAAGCTGAGCAACTATGAAACAGTACTCCACGGCTAATTTCATCTTATGTATTGCTAGCATGTCATAAATTTCAGACTAAATAGCAAGACAAATAATATGTGGATAAAGTTATTGGGAAAAATCTAGGAAGATGTAGAGAATTGTCAGATTATTCATTCTTATTGCTTTCTGTTTTGATACAAAACACTTATGGGGCACACACTAAGTTTTTTCCAAGTCAAAAAAAGTAATTTAGTAAAAATACAATAGAAAAAAAAAACACTTCACAACTATTCTTTCAGTCCGGTGCGACGAGATCCAATCACTTTATCAAACTGAGATCCATCAAAGAGACTTAGACCATATCCGAAGAATGCTGAAGCGGGATCAGCTAAAAAAAAAAGGAAAATCAAGATGCTTTCAAGACATCCCATAATGAATATATTCAGTTGTTTTATTTAATCACAGCGAATAAACATCACCCTTTCCCTAAAAAACATATTTTAAAGTAAATATATTTTTCAAAATAAAACTTTTTGTCTGATTGACTGAATATCGAAGCCAATCTTTTTTTTACAAATATTCCATAAAATTTTACAAATATTCCAGTGATTTACAAAATAATAACAATTAAAAAACAAATTGGATTCTACAAATTTTTTCGAACTAATTAGATTTTTTTTAAGGACAAATCTTAAGGTAATTGCAGGTCTAAAGGTAAACAAAAATTATAACTAATAATGAAGTAAAACTTAAAATGAGCGGAAATTAAAGAATTTGAGACTAGGATTATCGGGTCTAAAACCCTGTAAAAAAAATCATTCGCACTTCACTGACAACAAAATATTTTAAACAGCTTTTCTTTCATCAAAATTCTTTACTAGATTGTAGCTATCTTTGCAACTCTGTTACCACTAAAAATTGAAAATTGCTCTGATATTAAGGAATAAAGAATCTTTGTGTTCTAAGCAATTAATCTTGTTTCATCAGTTTTATGCACTAATTTTTTCTTCACAGTTTCTTCCGTTTAAACATTTTTCTATAAAATTTATAATAAATAAACCGCTAAACCATCTAATTGATTTGTCAATGAATCATATTGCTTAAACAAACAAGACAGACTGTTTCGGCCCATACTCATTTAAAATCTTTATTTAGGCATACATTTTCTATACGTTTGACTGAAAAAAAATTTGACTTAGAAAGTGTCTTTTTGAAATAGTAAAATGGAAAAGAACTTACGAATATAATTCATCTGAGAAATATGTTTCTTATACACTAATTTTGACTATTATCATAATTTCGTTTTTGTTCATTGTTGCTGATGTCTTGACAAACAAAACCAAATCATTCCTAAATGGTTCTTGTTTTAAGAATGGCGCAAATGACAACAAAACCTTTTGCCAACCAATAAAACAATTTATAAGGGGTTGTCGGCTAACTCGCGAGCGGGAGAAGATGTTTGGTAGATGTGATACCATTGAGCAGATTCAAGCTGAAAGAACAGCTTATATTTTGCAACAAAAGTGAATTTAGGGCTAATACCAAGACTACAAGACAGGATCCAAGACAACCGACCATGTGACGACCGTGAAAAGCACGAATAAGACAACTCCAATCCTGGATGCCATTGTATCGCCAAGAACAACCCTGTCAATTGATAACCTCTATACCAAAAACCTTGCTAAACAAGGAAAAACAGACTTACGTCTGAATGAGATAAACCAATACATCTGGGACATTATTGGTTTATCTGAAACCTGTCTTCGATTCACTTGTGAAAAGAAACATTGCGACACTGCCCATATCCTCTCTGGACGTAACGATGGGAAGCATCGACAAGGAGTAATTTTCGAGCTAAAATTAAACCATTGAAAGAGAAGACATACACCCATAACTGTCAACCTCTTCTGTAATTCATTAAAACACTTTTTAAGCAACAAAAAAGGTACATGATTCTTTTTGTGGTTATATTTTTCTTTATGTACCGCACTTTCATTTAAATTTTGGTTTTAAGCAGCATAGACGGACCAAGGTAATTGAAAAAGTTAGGTTTGACACACAAAATGTCAACTACAATTTATTACTCGCCGTAAGGTCAATCAGCTTTCAAAAGTCGTTTGGGACCTTTTCCTTCACCACACGGGTAAAGGAAATCCTGAACGGTGTTTTATTTTCTTCCAGACGGTGAAGGTACGGCACGCTAGTTGACAAAACATCATCTTATTTTCTCTTTTGGCAAAGGGAAAATATTTTCTCTTTTATCTATTTTGGGGAAGGGAGTTTTTCCCATGATCTAAGGCTGTTTCTCGAATATCGAAGAAAATCTTCGAGAGAGGTGTCTTTCCGATATCCTAGGCGCATCCAAGCCATAATTTTAAAGCTTTTTTTCTTTTGAAGAGCATGTGCAGACAATTGAATCGTCGAGAAGTTGGTGACCCAGATTTACAAATGACACTATTTTACAAATTCAAGGTAGCTTAAATCTTATTGATCAAGAGAAATTCAATGGTGCAACGATAAAGAGATATTCTAGTGATTTTCCCGTTGAAGGGATGACCAGATTTCTAGTTGCATGGAATATTACCCTACACTAGGGAACTCCCTACACAATGGCTCTTGATACCCTTTTAAGAGCCATTAAAAATTACCTGTAAACTGTTTCATTTTGAAAATGCCCAGGGGGGCATAAGTCCCAGTAGGCTAACAAAAGCGATTTCAGCTACGGCCCAATTTAAAATCTTCACTACAGTAGTGAAGAATACAAAGTCTACGTCTGGGCGGAAGAGAGAAGACAGGCAAGTACTCTTTCTTGCTTGAATACATATTCCTTACCAACCAACCAGCCAATTCTTCATATTCATTTTTGGACAAAAATTAGGGGCAGTGTTAATCTATTTGTTAAACAATTAGGAAAGTTACACTTTCTAGAGGTTCTTGATGCCATATTTTTTTCGCTCATTTTCTTGTTGATTTTTTTTACACACTATTCTTAAACCTCGCACCCGCTAGCAATAAAACATTATAACTGCATACAGAGAGCTCCTTCATTAAACAATGGATTTCCAGTTTTCTCGCATTTTTGAAGATGTATTTAATAACGTAAGTTTACTCTTCACGAATTTAAAGGATTCACTGAAATTGGTGCTCTAAAGAAAATTATTTTGATTAAGTATCAAATCTATGAAACATTAAAATAACATGCGAGAAGCAAAAAGTAAGAAAAAAGCCAACATCTGGTAAGGCAAACTTAATGTTTGACGAACCATTTTCCCTCAAGACTGCATTGGGAGGCCAGAATCAACTGAAATTGTTTTCAAAATAAGAATTATAAACTTAAATACACCAGCAAATTAAGTCTAAATAGCATAAACCAAATAAAAATAACAGCAGTACTCAGAAGGTGTAAGCGCTCAGCATATTGTGAGCTTCAGTAGATGAATTCAATGTGATTTTTTTTAACCAAGATTGAATGTCTATGGCCTCGCAATGCAGACTATGTGCCATAAACTTCATGCCTGGGATCTAAACAAACTTAGCATCGGCGTAAGCTAGACTTGCGAAAGCAAAGAATAAGAGGAAATACAAAATTAGAATACCTGATGCTGTTCTTCATTACTGTTTCCATATTCGTCGTCAGCAATCACACAAAAGTAACTACTTGAATCAGCTTCAGAGCAGCTTTCATCCTCTTCTATTATGTTGACATTGAAATATGGAATATTTTCGTTTATCATAATAACTCTTTTAGGTTCTGAAATGTTGTCATCCTCATCGATATCCAACTCTTCCTTTATAGAGTCCAACGCTAATGGATCATTAATAAGTAATTCAGATCGCATTTCCTCCGTAGGAAAATGACCTGGAATTATCCAAGATTCCTCTATATTTGTTTCAAGGGGATCAAACTCATCACTAATATTGTCGTTGAAATCAATTTGCCTTTCAAGTATTAATACTGTCGTTGTTTGGAAATTTCCATCCCCTCGGTCGTCTAAACCATTTTGGAAAGCGTCCACAGTTTCTGTCCCTTTCAATGCTAAATTGCTTGACAACTGCAATGCGTCCTGATTCTTAGGCAAAATCTTACAAGGTATTTCTTCATTTTGTAGTCTCTTATCATTACAAGGATGGGCAATTTCAAGAGCAGTCAACTTTGTGGAAGCTAATCCACTGACCTCTGCGACACTGATGCCATCATTTTCTGACGAGGGTAAAACAAAAGTTTGGTTTATTTTGACTTGATCTTTCAGATTTTTCCAATCCCATGTTCCAATTTCAAGCCTTTTTGGTAGCCCCTCCATTTTCGTCTGATTATCATTTTGCTCTCGATCTACTGATTCCATCGTCTTTTCTTTTTGCAGCATTGCAATCTGTTCAGACACAAGCACAGGATTCTTCGATTTTCTTGGTCTGCCCCTATTTGCGCGATTTTGGTTATGCTCGTTACACTCTGACAAGCGAAACTTGTCGCAAAACGATGATTCATCTTCTGACAAGGAGTACCAAAACTTACACTTCTTCCTCGCTTGAGGAATCATTTCCTGCATGTGCTGTGTTTCTGCTTCAGGTTTTTTCCGTGGTCTTCCTCTCTTTCTCTTGTTTTTATTTCTTTCTTGCTCGTAAAACGTTTCAAGCATCTCCTCTTTTGGTACACTTGCCAACTGTACAGATTTGGTCACATATTCGCCATCTTCTGAAGATAAAAACTCTTCATTAGGAGGTAACTCATCTTCCGACAACTCAAACCACAGCTTATTCTTCCGTTTAACTCGAGGTTTCACTTCTTCTACAACCCGTGTTTCTGCTTCTGCTTTTTTCCGTGGCCTCCCCCTCCTTTTCTTGTTCTCATTTCTCCCTTGCTCTATTGCTTCAAGCTTCTCCTCTTTTGGTACGCTTGCCAACTGTACAGATTTTGTCACATATTCGTCATCTTCTGATGATAAAAACTTTTGGTTCGGAGGTAAATCATCTTCCGACGACTCAAACCACAATTTATTTTTCAGTTTAGCTCGAGGTTTCGCTTTTTCTACAACCCCTGTTTCTGCTTCAACTTTTTTCCGTGGCCTCCCCCTCTTTTTCCTGTTCGTATTTCTCCCTTGCTCTATTGTTTCAAGCTTCTCCTCTTTTAGTACGCTTGCCAACTTTACATATTCTGTCAAAAATTCGTCATCTTCTGAAGATGAAAACTCTTTGTTAGGAGGTAACTCATCTTCCGACGACTCAAACCACAGCTTATTCTTCGTTTTAACTCGAGGTTTCACTTCTTCTACAATCAATGTTTCTGCTTCAGTTGTTTTGCGAGGCCTACCCCTCTTTTGCTGCTTTTTTTCTTTTCTTTGCCTTATTAAGTCCAAGTTCTTCACTTTTGGTGGTCTCCCCCTTTTTTTCTGCTTCTCCTTTTGTCCTTTTTCTACTGTCTCATGTCCATCTTCTTTTGGTGCCCTTTCACTCTGTGAGGAGATTTCTTTTAGATTGATTGCTTTCATGAAGATTGCTTTCATTTTTTTTACATCCGGTGTTTCTGGTTCCTGTTGTTTTTGTGGTCTCCCCCTGTTTTTCTGCTTCTCCTTTTGCTCTTTATCTATAAAACCGGACTTCTCTCTTGGTTGCTGTTTCTTGTTCTCCATTTTTTTCTGCTCTATTACCTCAAAATATTTCTTTTTTTGTGGTTTTTCCCTTTTACTATATTTCTCCTCTTTCCTTTGCTCCCTTTTTTCGTTCACCTCATCTTTCGATAACCTTCCCCTCTTTCCCCGCAAATCCTCTTGCCCTAGCTCGAATGGCTCATGATCCCAATCCTTTTGGGAGGGTCTTAATGACTTGTTGGGAATAAAGTACTTATTCTCTTGTGGGTTGCTCGGAAAAACAGCCTTGGAAGTGGGAGCAGAAGTTGACACTAAGTCACGAACGTCATACTCATCAACACCTTCGAAATCAACAAATTTATCGCCATGCTCCTTTTTATTTTGGATAGATTTCTCAAATTCGCTCACATGGCAATATTTTAAAGGCTCTCCTTCGACTTCAATAGTCAATTCGTCTTCCAATTGAATACCTACAACATTAACTGATTATTGTAATCATGATTAAACAATGCAATAATGGATATTAATGGAAAAAAATTAACACTGAAATCTGACCAGCGTACAATGGTTTATTTTTAAGCCGGAATAACATTGAAATAGATTATAACATTGAGATAATTTTAACACTGGCTTTAGTGACTGCACATAAAATTTTGATTGTCTTCTTTACCTGGACTATAGATTGATTCTGACTATGTTTCGTACCTAAACCATTTTTCAGCTGAGCTGCACAAAAATAATAATGATTGCACACTCAGCTATTCTTTATTTTATCCAATCAAATATTTGATCAGGTACCGATGATGAAGTTATTATTAGTCATGCAGTTGAGCTTTTCCTGAAAGTTGATTCATGAGCAGGAATACACCCTAGTAGCAAAACAGCACAAACGAGGCTACGTGATAATGCCTCCGCTCCGTATGTGGAAGACATCATTGATTTACTTCGAATTAAAATGAAAATGGGGGGTCAACAGAGCGGACATAAGTAATTATTTCACCCACTAAAGTACCAGTAATTTCTACTGTGGCTTATCACAAACTTGCTTCGAAAATTAGTGCTCTGGAGTTTAGCAGAACTTCATCAAACAAAACATAAGACGTTATTATTTAAATATTCCGTCAATTTCCATTCCTTAAACTTTTTACTAGAAGCACCACCAGCGTTATCATACCAGAGATTTCTACTGAACTTTGTGCCCGTTTGCAATGGACTCATGCTATTAACAAAATTCATGATTATGAAGCTATTTACAGTGTAAAGCCTTCTGCTGGTAAGTTGTTTGGTCAGATTACCGCTGCAAAGGATTTCAGTGATGCCGTTCCAACCGTGTTGAACAGCTGTGACGTCATGACGCGTAAAAAGAAATTTCATGGCATTGTTAAGGGATACCCGCTAATTATGATGCACTGATCTTTGAGGAATGTGAAGTTGTTATCGACGGTGAACGATTGCGAGGATCCTTAGCGGTAAAAACTACCACTACTGATTATTTAGCCCTGAGTAATAGCATACGACTTGGATGCAAAGTGGGTCATGACTTCCTCCGGGTTCCTGAATTACTCCGCCCTCCCCGTTGCTGCTATAAATGTAACTCTCTCAACCATATGAAACCCAAATGTTATGAGCCAATTATGGCAGCCGCTATGTCGGCCCTCTTGTATCACCTCGTGATCCCCGCCCTGTCATATTGATCCAAAATGCGCTAATTGCGAGGGTAGTCACGTACCGTATAGCTAAAATGTTATATTCTGTGTGATGTTCTGAGTAAACCTGTTATTCAGAAATGTCTGTTGAACTGTCCGTCTCAATCTCCTAGTTTAATATCAATGGCACGAAAGATAAAGATGGACCGAAAAAAAGGAAAAAAAAGGAATGATTTTGACATTTTCTTGACACTTACTAAGTGTCTAATGATTGCCGATCCCTTAAATCTCTTTTATGCAATATTGAAACATATGGGTATCGGTGGCCAGCTATAGGAGACTTCAATTGTGATGTTCATCCCTCCTCTACTCGTATCAACTTAGTTTTAGATCCCTTGCCAATTGGCTACTGCATAGTACCTAAAGCTCTTAATTACAGTTATATTCATAATAGTTCTGACGTTCATGTTGACGAAGGCGAACGTGATTTTGACCACTTCTCCTTCTCTCTTACTATGACATTGACATTGTGGCTAACGTGAGCATGTTGTGACACAAAAAAAGGACCTAAGACAAGGATAAAAAAACAAAAAACAAGTAAATAGCAAGACAGAAAAATTAAAGCAGCAAGTGCTGCTTCAAGGTCAATAAATTAAAATGAGTAAAAAAAATAATATAGAATTAATATAAGTCAAGGATCAACTTTCAGGGTTAAAACAGTGACCGTTAATACAAAATACATCCAAATTTTAAATATATAAATGGTTGGTACATTAGTCCCTAAAATGAAGCAAAAAAAGTCTAATACACACTTTTAGCTGAAAAGAGAACATGCTACGCCTTGTTCGAACCAGAATAATAAAAGAACTTTCAACCTGCCAGATAGAAAGCACAAAGTGGGTGACAGCACCTAAGCCCCTTCTCCCTTATTACCAACTATCTAGAGAGAAAGTAAGCAGATTTTGTTTGTCTGATTAACTTGATCAATAAGATTTCTTGCGGAGCAAGTGTCTTGGGCGAATAAGATACGAAAGTGATGTGACTCCCCTGATCGTAGCTTTGTATGAACGAAATAACACTCAAACCCTAAACACTACAGTGTCATTTATGTTTAATTGGAGGAAAATGTATTTCAAAAACAGTTTGTTTTACTACAACATAAAAAAATCAAGCATTAGAACTTAAAATTAATTTGAATAAAAGGTTGACATGACAATATTTCAAAATCTCCAAATCTCCAAAATCATCCTCCCCCCCCCCCCTCCCCCAAAAAAAGGTATAAGCAGAATTAACATTCCAGTTCTGTGTTTTGACATATGTACAGCAACGTCAACGTTTTTCGAAAAGTAGACACCATAGGGTTCGCACTGCCAGGATCGCTTCAATTTCGTTGTTTTTTTTTATTATTTTTATTAGTAAAATAAAATAGACAAAGTTCTTAGTACAGAGTATGGATATAACAAAAGAAAAAACACCAATTTCGTATCTGAGAAAAAAATCAACGCCATCTAGCACTAACCAGCAGAATCATTAAGTTACACATAAAAAATATACAAAACCTAAATATTAGAAGTATTTACCCATTTAGTTTTTTATTTGTGCTTTGCACTTGGACAAAGACCCGCCTTTTCTAGAGGAGTACAATAGGCATATTTGTAAACATTTTGTTCAATTAGACTAGTTTCTGAATACTAATCTAGCATTAAATGATGTATAATCAACAAAAAATTGCGTAAAAAAGATTGCATATCCATTCTGAAAATATCAATTTGAATCATAATAGCCTTAGACATGGGCGCCCATAAGCTGAATTCCAGGGGGGGGGGCTAAACCTCATCTAACTGGCACTTTTAATGCTATATAATAGAAATCTCAGAACAAAAATATAAAAATAAGGCAGCATCATTCAGCCTGGGGGGG
>JAQQPU010013405.1:0-24361 GCA_029168905.1 Artemia sp. Kazakhstan ARC1039 | reverse complement strand
AAAACTGATCATACCAGTCCCCGTAAGATAGCGACTAAAGGTGATATTGATTTCGCATTTTATTTTATTCACGCAGATATGTTGTATTATTAAATATTTCTGGCTATTTTTCTGCCAACTACTTTAATCGGTCAGTTTTGGCCCTATCTTTTGAATGCTTTCTCTGTGCTCTTTCCATGTTTGCTATATAATCCTTATATGCTACTCATATGTTTAATCTTGCTTTTACTTCATTTTTTCTTTCTTTCCAGCGTTTTCCCCAAAATTTCACTATTTTCCCTTCTACCTGCCTCCAAACCAATTTTCTTTTTTTATCTTCTGTTTGAATTCTTTTTCTGTATACAATGGACTAACTATAGGCTACTAAATTCTCTCCCTTTCTTTTTATCTTTTCAGTTTCTATGTTTTTATTCCACACTTCTAGGCTACCTCACTGTGTTTTACATTGCTAATGATTTTTTGTTTTTATTTCATACGATGATTCTACTTTCTGATCATTGCACAAATAAGTTTTCTATTAATTACCTGTTCATTCTTTTTTTTCTGCGCATTCCTCTTTAACTTTGTCAGAATTTCATTACATCCGCTTCTTATAAATGACAGCTGTTGATGATGATCACTCTAGTTTCGATGAATCTATTCCTATTCAATTTAAATTGTTTGAGATGATTCATCTAAATGTTTTAAATCTAATTGATGACTCGTCTGGGACCCCACCTGATATCTCTTCTTTGTCTAGTAATTCTACTGCTAATTGTGTCTATAGATATGCCATGACCAAAAATATAAATTCTGGTATTAATTTCTCAGTTCTTCATTTAAACATTCAAGGACTCTGTTCTTCTCTAAATAATTTGAAGTCTCTTATAGCTAATTCTTCTCCTCAGATTATTGGACTCTGTGAAACATTTTTCCACAAGGGCAATGAGATGCTTTTAGATATTTCTGGGTATACCTTGGAGTTTTTAAACAGATTGGAGAGAAATAAAAGGGATTAGCATTTTATATTGCTGATTACCTGAATTATACTTTGCGTAGTGATTTGTGTAAGCATTTGGATGGTGTTTTTGAATCTGTTTTCATTGAAATTTTGATTGACAACAAGAAAACTATCATTGGAGAAATATACCGTCCACCAAGTGGGTCGATACCTTCATTCCTAGGCATTTTTGACAAGGCTATCTCTGTAATATACAGAAGTAATTATGAAATTGTCCTTTTAGGAGACTTCAATATTGACCTGTTTAAAACTTCACTTACGACTTCTTATGACTTTTTATCCTCTGCTTTATCCTTTAATATGTTTTCTTGTATCACTATTCCTACTAGACTTTCTGACACATCTGCCACACTTATCGCCAATATTTTTTCAGCTTTAATGCCTAATTCGTGCTTTGTTATCATATCTGACATCTCTGACCACTTTCCATGTATTACAAATTATTCAATCTCTTTTCTACTTTCATTTCCTTCCACTCCTTTTAATTTACCAGTCCTTTACAAACAGCATAAACTTAAACAGTTTAAATTTCGATTGGCTGACACCTTCTGGGAGTTTCTCACTGATTCAAGTCGGTCTTTCGATAGTCTTTTCATTCAATTCTGTGATCTGGTCAAACAGGACTTTGATGATAGTTGCTGTGTAACCTCAGCTGCTAAAAGTTCGAAGCGTTCAGCTGCTCATGTTCTTTGGATGACTTCGGATGTTCTTAAGAGCATTAAAAGAAAGACTTACTTGTGGAAAGTATTCAAAGCCTCTAACTCTCATCATCATCTTTAAAGGTATAAAAAATATAGAAATTTATTGAATTCCTTAATTCGTAAAGCCAAGCATATTTATTACTCCCAGATGTTCTCTAAATATCGGCAAGAATATGAGAAAAACCTGGCAACTTATAAACGCAGTTCTTCATCTCAATTCCAAAAGAAATAACTTTCCAAATAAATTAATGTTTAAGGGGGTAGAGATAACTAATAGTAAGATGATAATGGATGAATTTCACTCTTACTTTGCATCCATTGTGAAATTAATTTCGGAAGATATTTTGGTTAGTGATTCTTCTACCAGTGAATTTAAAAAGTACCTCGGTCCTTCTTGTCAAAAATCGATGGCTTTGGATCCGGATTCCGATTTTGAAGTCCAGAGAATTTCTCTGAGTTAATAGGATCTTCCTCTTGTGGACTTGACCAAATTCCTGCCAAGGCTTTAAAGTTTATTCTATCTTCTATTCTATCTCCTCTCACCATTCTTGTTAACTTATCATTTTTGAATGGAACTTTTCCTAGTGCCTTAAAGTCTGCCAGATTAGTTGTTCTCCATAAGGGTGGTTCTAGAGACGATCCTTCTAATTATCGACCAATTTCTCTTTTATCAGCCTTTAGTAAAATTTTGAAAAATGTATGTACTCTAGACTTTTGTCGTTTCTTGATAAAAAATAATTTTTCCAATACAATCAGTTGGGTTTTTGCCCTAAACACTCAACATAACATTCTTGCATGGCCTTGCTGAATTGTGTCGACAAGGCACTTTATGAGGGTAGAATTCCAGCTGCAATTTTCCTTGATGTCAGAAAAGCCTTTGACAGCATATCACATACTATCCTACTATCCAAACTGGAGCACATAGGGATACGGGGAATCAGTTATCATTGGTTTGAAGCTTATTTATTCGGAAGGTCTATCAGTATTGACCCCAAGCTTCAAGATCAATTCCGTGTTGATTTTGGTGTCCCTCAAGGGTCTATCCTAGGACCTGTTTTATTCCTTATATTCATCAATGATCTTTTCATTGCTGTATCCGAACAGACTAAACGAAGTTGCTGTAGTATTTGTGATACCAATTTTGTTCCATCTAGTGACGCAGTTCTAGATCCATTGCTATTGCATTTGCAGATGATAGTACTCTTGGGTGTACAGAAATTAATGATTCTTCCCTTATTAAGAAAGTGTATTCTGTTCTAGAAAGAACCTTTGCTTGGTTTGAGGCAAATCGTCTTGCGCTAAATATAGCTAAATCTAGTCTACTTATTTTTTCCAGATTAGGTACTTCTTGTCCTTTGGTTCAAACTATTTCTACCACTCATGGTGATACAACTCGTCCCCCTGATGTACATGTTCGATTTCTGGGTATTTTGTTGGACGAAAAGCTCTCTTTCAAACATCACTGTCCTCTCGTAAAACTTAATCTCTCCAGAAACCTAGGAATTCTTCGGAAGCTTCGTCATTGCTTCCCTGGTTCAATAATAAAGATCCTCTTTCACTCTCTCATTCAACGTTATATATACTATTGTCCAACAGTATGGCTATCAAAATTCTCTTCTTTTATCTTTCCTGTTTTCAAAATTTATAACAAAGCAATTAAATTAGTGTCTGAGGTGACAGACCAGCTCAGCATGAATCTATTGGATGGTCAATCCAATATACGGGGAATCAGTTATCATTGGTTTGAAGCTTATTTATCCGGAAGGTCTATCAGTATTGACCCCAAGCTTCAAGATCAATTCCGTGTTGATTTTGGTGTCCCTCAAGGGTCTATCCTAGGACCTGTTTTATTCCTTATATTCGTCAATGATCTTTATATTGCTGTATCCGAACAAACTAAACGAAGTTGCTGTAGTATTTGTGACACCAATTTTGTTCCATCTAGTAGCGCATTTCTAGATCCAGTGCTATTGCATTTGCAGATGATAGTACTCTTGGGTGTACAGAAATGAATGATTCTTCCCTTATTAAGAAAGTGTATTCTGTTCTAGAAAGAACCTTTGCTTGGTTTGAGGCAAATCGTGTTGCCCTAAATATAGCTAAATCTAGTCTACTTATTTTTTCCAGATTAGGTACTTCTTGTCCTTTGGTTCAAACTATTTCTACCACTCATGCTGATATAACTCGTCCCCCCTAATATACATGTTCGATTTCTGGGTATTTTATTGGACGAAAATCTCTCTTTCAAACATCACTGTCCTCTCGTGAAACTTAAGCTCTCCAGAAACCTAGGAATTCTTCGAAAGCTTCGTCATTGCTTCCCTGGTTCAATAATAAAGATCCTCTTTCACTTTCTCATTCAACCTTATATATACTACTGTCCAACAGTATGGCTATCAAAATTCTCTTCTTTTACCTTTCCTGTTTTCAAAATTTATAACAAAACAATTAAATTAGTGTCTGAGGCGACAGACCAGCTCAGCATGAATCTATTTAATGGTCAATCCATATACATCTTTTTTTCCTCATGTTTCATTTTTAAGTATTTTCATGGACTCCTCCCTAATTTCTTCAAACAATTATATCTTTTAAATTTTGAATTACGCATTGAATCTTGTGTTTTTTTTTTATCTCAGAAATTATATGGATATTTTCATTCATAAAATCAAAACCATTAGATCAGGCTTCAATCCAGTTTTATGTTTTGTCTCCATCTGGAATTCTCAACCAGTTAAAATTCGGCTATGTCACTCCTATGGATAATTTAAAAAACAGCTAACTAACCACCTCTTATGGCTAGACAGTTAGTTCTCTCTTCCCTTTTTTCCCCACTATGTTTCCTTTTCAATTTGTTTATTTCATTTATTTTGATTGGCATGGCAGTTTTTGGTGTTATTCAGCTTCTTTTTTTTCTTTTTCTTTTTGTCCTTCTGCTTGATTTTAGTGCTATTATTTAATGTTATGTTTAGTGTCCCACTCTCACAGGCCAAAGAGCCTTTGTGGGGGGTCTAAAGTTCTGTAATTTTTTCTGTGTTTCTTTTAAATAAATTGATTGATTGATTGATTGATTGTGGTAAGTTGGGTGTACGAAGTGCCTTCTAATTTGTGTAATCATAACCTAAAAGTTTCAACTCAATACCCTTAGTCTTTTCTAAGTCATTTTTAAAAGTTTCACTTATATACTGCTTTGACACGTATAGTAGCTTTCGATTCAATTCAATACCCAGTTCAATTTCCCTGAAAGTTTTGGCTTGATACCCATAGCCATTTCTAATATTTGCAGATACTCAAAATTGACAGACTGGATACACATAGTTTCAGTAGTGACGCCCCTCCACTTTTAAAGACAGCCATAGCCACTACTCTGACAACACCACTATCCCTGGATTCAGGAAACATCCCTGGATTCCGACAACATTCCTACTTTTTAAACACATACCTATCCTGCAATACAACCGGTCAGGTATCCATGACAGCAGGGGTGTGTTACGTCGTAGGGAATGTTTACATTTGCGTTTCATATCACAATGAGACTTTATTTTGGTTGTTCTTTAATAGGGAATGTTTTCTAAGAGATGCAAGTGCTACCGAATAGTGAATGATTAGTTATGCATATGTTAAGTAGAAGGACGTGCTAGCGACCGTTAGTCAAACGGGGAAGCCCCGCTTGAAACTGTGGAGGAGCACACGTGGGTACTACATAATGAAAGCGCACACGTGGGTGTTACGTAATGGCAGCGAACAAGTAGGGGTGTTATGTAATGGCAGTGCACACGTGGGATGTTACATAATACTTTAAGAGATTTTTTATTCGGCATTTCTTTTTCTTTTGTTTTTAATTCGTTTTTTCTTTTAATGCGTTTTTTCAGAACGTCTTTTTTAAGGTTTATTTGTTTTTTCCAAGACATTTTTTAAGACTTTTTAAGATATTTCAAGACCTTTTCCAAGACATTTTCTATTTAGTTATTACGAAATGGTGAATGTTTACAAGTGTTACAGATTAGACATGTTTCTTCAGGTCCCCATGGGAAATTCCTGGTTCTAACTGAGGAGGACAAGCATGCGGGTGTTACATAATACTTTTGAAATTCATTTTCTTTCAATATGTTTAACCAGGGAACCTTTATATTCTAATGATTTTTTATCCCAATTAGGACTCGAAAGGACATTTTTATCCAAAGGAGTACCTTAATCATCTGGACTATAAAACCCTTTCCAATATTATGTTTCGAAAAGTACTTTCTACATATACCCTGTAACACGCAATAAGAATCCCCTGTTTGATTTACTGTCTCGATTAAATGCTTTTCACGACTTTCCGCATCAGAGCACAAGCGTCCAAATCCTATTGATTTTTGCTCTACTAGATACACTGTCTATTATAGCGTTATTGATTTTCTAATATGATCTAGACAGGTTAAGTTACATAGCAGATGTTACGTAGCATTGTCGTTAGATTTTTCATCGCATTAGTGAAATATCTTGAAGTTTTATCCTTGTTCAATAAATCTAAAAAGTCATAAACTTTTGTAAATAACAGTTTTATTTATAAAAACAAATTTACAAGCATTATTAAAACACAGAAAAAGCATTAAAACGCAACAAACGAATAACAAAACGTAAAAAAAAACTTATGGAGGATAAAATATAAGCAAAAATAACCATAAAATAAAGAAAGGTGGGGGTTCTAGAAACCAATTCAAGAGGGGGACGGTGATATTAGAAGTAAATTTAGCCCCTATTAGGGTACTTTTAGAGCTTCTAGTGATAATGCCACGTTTCTTTGAGCCAATACTATGCATATTTTACATCACCGTAACAATATGTGACTAACACACCCTTGCAGGCAATTCCAGGGGAGGGGGGGGGGATTTTTGTATTTACAAATTTATTAAAAAAAAAATTTACAGGCATTATTAAAACACAGGAAAAGCAGCTAAAACACAACAACCAATTCCACCAACTAATTCCAAGTCCTACCAAGCAATTTCAGAGGGTTAATTGATATTAGAGGAAAATTTAAACCTGACTAAGAGTTATTAATGAGGGGTATTAATAGAAATCTCTCATTTCTTTGACTGCATGTTAGATTTCAGTCACCACACCACCTAAAAATTCATTTAACACGTCCACCTTAACTCTAAGCTGTACAACATGTTAGTCCAAGCAGTTCACACTACCTTGGCAATATTTGGCAGCCCCATGAAAACCCTATGATGTTTATTATCATTCGTAAGAAATTTCCAGAAATTTCTTGATACAAATATGATTTAAATCCATTGATTCATATTTTTACAAGCCAACACTTGCAAAAAGCCCCCCAAAATATCTCACACCGCCACAGCATTACGCAGCTGCCTCCGACAATCCACATGACATCCGTTTTCACCACTAGGACATTTTCAACCTTTTTCCCACAAGAAATAAACATATAAATCTCAATTGAACACTATTTTTATTTGAAGAGCGAGACTTGGCATTTTATTGTTAAAATGTGTTTAGTTCAAGGAATCTGTGGGCTTCCTAGCAACCAATACTATAAGAAGGAGGGGATTGATATTAGAAGTAAATATAAGCCCTATTAAGACATTTGAGAGCTTTTAATGAAAATGCCACGTTTCTTTGAACTATGACTATGAATATTTCACGTCACCGTGACAATATTTGGCTAACCCACCCTAGCAAGCAATTCCAGGGGGGACCTTCAGGGGCTCCTTTACTCCAGGATTTCTTTTATTGTTTTTTATAAGCTTTCAGGGGGGCACGCTAAATTAAGATTTTCTTAGGTTTTACCTAATAGTTTGTTTTTAAAAAACCTGTGAGAGCCAGGGCTTGTTTACTTCAGGATATCCCTTTAAAAATTTCAGGGGGATCCTTTACCCTAAGAATTTCCCTTTTAAACCCACAAGGGGTTCTTTACCCTAGGATTTTCCTTAAAAAACCTTCATGAGAGCCCTCTAAATAAAGATTTTCTTAATTTCTCTTTAAAATAACCTACGAGGGCTTCTTTACTTCAGGAGTTCATGGAATTTTAACTAATAGTATCTTTTTAAAAAACCTATAAGAAGCCAGGGCTTCTTTATCCTATGATTTCCATTTAAAAACCTTCAGGGGTTCTTCTAAATCAAGATTTTTTTGATTGTTCTTTAAAAATCTACAAAGGCTTCTATACTTCAGGGTCTCCTGGGATTCTACCCAGTATTTTCTTTTCAAAAAACCTACAAAAGGACAGGGATGGTTTACCCAGGAATTTCTAAAATTGGTCTTTAAAATTCTTCGAGAAAACCTTTACCCAAGGATTTCCCTTTAAAAATCTACAAGGGTTTCTTTACCCTAAGATTTCCCTTTAAAAACCCTCGGAGGAATCGCTAAATCAAGATTTCCTTCTGTTTTACATAATAGTTTCTTTAAAAAAAACCTTTAGGGATTGTTTACTTCAGGATTTCCTTTTAAAAATCTTCAGGGGGCTTCTTTACTCCAGGATTCACCTTAAAAAAACCATCAGGGGCTTCTTAACCCCAGCATTTCCTAGATTGTTCTTCACAAAACCTGTAATGGCCAGGGTTTGCTTCTCCTAGGATTTCTTTGATTGTTATGACTCAGAACCTACGAGACCCAAACCTAAACAAGATTTCCTTTTAAAAACCCTTTTCAAGATATTTCAAGACATTTTTCAAGACGTTTAAAGATGTTTTGAGACATTTTTCTTCAAAACATTTTAAAGACATTATTTTCAGGATTTCTTTCAAGGCTTTTTTTTCCATGACGTTTTTTCGTTGTTGTGGTTTATCTTGTCTGTGTTAGCTTTGTTGGTGTTTAAAATTTATTTTGGAAAATTTTCGTATGACATGTATGACTTACGATGTTTTTTGTTGTGCTGTCTCGTAGCTTATCTTGTCTGTGTTAGCTTTGAATGTTTTTTTTTTGTGCTATGTTGTGATTTATCTTGTCTGTGTTAGTATTTTTATTTATCAAAGTGCATTTTGGAACTTTTGCGTTTGGAATGTATGACTTGTGCTGTGTCATGATTTATCTTGTCTTCGTTAGCTTTGTTCGTGTTGCATAGTGTATTTTGGAAGTTTTTCGTTGGAAAAATATGACTTAGGATGTTTTTGTATGCTGTTTCGTCGCTTTTCGTGTCTTTGTTAGCATTGTTGGTGATTCAAACTGTATTTTGGAAGTTTATCCTGGGAAGGGTATGACTTAAGATGTTCTTGTTGTGCTGTCTTGTGATTTATCATGTTTGTTTTAGCTTTGTTGTTGTTTCAAAGGTTATTTTGGAAGTTTTTCGTTTGAAACGTATGACTTAGGATGTTTTTTTTGTGCTGTTTTAAGTTTTATCTTATCTCTGTTAGCTTTTTTGGTGTTTCAAGGTGTACTTTGCAATTTTTTTTGAATCGTTTGACTTAGGATTTTTTTGTTGTGGCGTTTCATGGTTCATTATGTCTGTGTTAGTTTTGTCGGTGTTTCAAAGTATATTTTGGAATTTTTTTGTTTGAAACGTATGACTTAGGATGTTTTTCGTGTACTGTTTCTTGCTTTAGCTTGTCTATGTTACCTGTTTTTTTTGTTTTAAAGTATTTTTTGGAAGTTTTTCTTTTGAAACATATGACTTAAGATATTTTTGTTGTTGTGCTGTTTGGTGGTTTAGCTTGTCTGTGTTAGCTTTGTTTGTGTTTCAAAGTGGATTTTAAAAGATTTTTGTTTGAAATATAATGCTTAAACTGAAAATTGTACAAATTTTTCTTACATGGTACTAGGTTAGGTTAACCTGTTTAAATGTAAGAAAAACGTGTACAAGTTTCCTTCAAATTTCATATTCCGTACGCTTCAAACGAAAAAATTCCAGAATATGCATTGAATCACCATCAAAGATAACACAGACAAGCTAAACCACGACACAGCACAGTAAAAAAAAAACACCTTAAGTCATACATTTCAAACGAAAAACTTTCGAAATTTATTTTGAAAGAGCAGCAAAGATAAAACAGCCAAGATAAGACATGAAAGAGCGAAAGAAAACCATCTGAAGTCATCTATTTTAAACGAAAAACTGCAAAAACACATTTTGAAACACCAATAAAGCTAAAACAGAGACGATAAACCATGACACGGCAAAACAAAACTCGAAGCCGTACGTTTCAAGAGTAAAACTTCCAAAATACACTTTGAAACACCAACAAAGCTAACACAGAAAAGATAAACCATTACACAGTACAACAAAAATGTTGACAGAGTACAACAACATCCGTTTCAAACAAAAAACTGACAAAATACACTTTGAAACATCAACAAAACTAACACACACAAGAAAAATCACAACACAGTTCAATAAAATCATCCCATGTCATACGTTTCATACAAAAGACTTCCAGGATACACCTTGAGACACCAACAAAGCTACCACAGACAAGATAAATCACGACACAGCACAACACACACATCCTAAGTCATACGTTCTTGTCATTCTTCATCCTAAGTCATTCTTGTCATATAAATTGCACTGCAGAACATTTAATGTTTCACAAGTTGTCAGAGGTGTTGAATATTACTAGATTTTGAGTCATCTCTTGTCACACATAGGGAGCTGATGTTTGTTTGAAAAAGATAATGAACCCTTAGTTTTTATCTGTATAACGCATTCCGAAATGATAATATATTCAAATTTATCCAGTGAATGCAGCGGACAGTAAGAAAAAATACAGTATCATCAGTTAAACTTGTAACTATGAAAAGTTAAGAAAAAACTTAATCAATGGAATGTATTTAAAGCTTGTGAATTATTTGCAGAATATTTTGATAATCCTCGTTTATCGTGTGATACCACTATTTAACGGAATTGAGCTGCCCAATCTTCTTTTGTTTTTATTCCCCACTTCCACACCATACCCTGCATTAATTAGTGTCATATAAATCCTTCTTCTGTGATGCTGAATAATTTGTAGTTGACTCAAGTGGCCGTGTTCGTGCCTACCCTGTAAGTAACTAACCACAGTATAGTGATCATTGTCCCAGATGGCAAGTAGAGAGAAAAGAGGAATAGTGCCTCCTCGCAAAACACACTCAGACAGTGAAATTAAGTTCTCTAAAGAGAGTATAGATGATCAGATTATTGTAATCACAAACCACCTGAATTCACTGAAAGGAAAGTCTGATTTTTGGTTCGCACGTATTGAAAAAGACATGGAACTGAAAATTAGTGACGAAGTTTCGAAAGCTATCTCTTTGCAGTCCCACTCGGGCAGTCTAAGTGACGTAGTCATTGAAGGCATTAAGAATGATATCTATAATAGCCTGTGTCTGGATTTAGAAAAAATGGTTAAAACAAAGTTAGCTGAAATGGAAAGCAAGCTCAAAAGTCTTGAGCAGCTAGTGCTTAACGTAAATTTGACGAATAAAGATGTTCAGACTACTATGGTGAACATTGAGGACAAATTAATTTGTCAGAACAACACTATATTCTCTAAATAATCTGATTATGGTGTTTCGACTTGACGAGGAAGTTTCGATCCCGGAAAATACAAAAAATAAATTTCTTGAATTTTGTAGCTCGAAATTCCCAGGAATCCCTCTAGTAACTGATGACATTATCTCAGCCCGCAGGATTGGTCGGAAAACTAACACTACCGTTCATCCAATCGTCGTTACTTTCTCCAACCTGAAGCTCCAATCAACCATTTTGAAAAACAGAAAGAACTTGAAGGGTACGCGAATTTCAGTGAATGAAACCTTGACTAAGAATAGACTCACTCTTCTTTCCTATGCTAAGAGTAAGCTATGTTTAAGAAATTCTTGGACAGTAGACGGCAATATACATATCAAAACTGATTATACCAGTCCCCGTAAGATAGCGACCAAAGGTGATATTGATTCTGAATTTTATTTTATTCAAGCAGCTATGTTGTATTATTAGTATATTTCTGGCTATTTTTCTGCCCACTACTTTAATCGGTCAGTTTTTGCCCTATCTTTTCTGTGCCCTTTCCATGTTTGCTATATGTTCCTTATATGTTACTCATATATTTAATCTTTCTTTTACTCCATTGTCTCTTTCTTTTCAGGGTTTCCCCAAAATTTCACTGTTTTCTCTTCTACCTGCCTCCCAACCAGTTTTCCTTTCTTATCTTCTATTTGAATTCTTTTTCTGTATACAATGGACTAACTATAGACTACTAAATTCTCTCTCTTTCTTGATATCTTTTCAGTTTCTATGTTTTTATTCCAAACTTCTAGGCAACCTCGCTGTGTTTTACATTGCTAATGATTTTTTGTTTTTATTTCATACGATGATTCTACTTTCTGATCATTGCACAAATAAGTTTTCTATTAATTACCTGTTCATTCTTTCTTTTTCTGCGCATTCCTCTTTAACTATGTCCAGATTTTTATTACATCCGCTTATTATAAATGACAGCTGTTGATGATGATCACTCTAGTTTCGATGAATCTATTCTTATTCAATTTAAATTGCTTGAGATGATTCCTCTAAATGTTTTAAATCTAATTTATGACTCATCTGGGACCTCACCTGATATCTCTTCTTTGACTAGTAATTCTACTGCTAATTCTGTCCATAGATGTGACATGACCAAAAATGTAAATTCTGGTATTAATCAGTTCTTCATTTAAACATTCAAGGACTCTGTTCTTCTCTAAATAATTTGAAGTTTCTTATAGCTAATTCTTCTCCTAAGATCATTAGACATGTGAAACATTTTTCCACAAGGGCAATGATATACTTCTAGATATTTCTCGGTATACCTTGGAGTTTGTAAACAGACTGCAGAGAAAAAAAAGGGCTTAGCATTTTTTATTGCTGATTACCTTAAATATACTTTGCGTAGTGATCTGTGTAAGCATTTGGATGGTGTTTTTGAATCTGTTTTCATTGAAATTTTGATTGACAACAAGAAAACTATCATTGGAGAAATATACCGCCCACCAAGTGGGTCAATACCTTCTTTCCTAGGAATTTTTGACAAGGTTATCTCTGTAATATGCAGAAGTAATTATGAAATTATCCTTTTAGGAGACTTCAATATTGACCTGTTAAAAACTTCATTTACGACTTCTTATGACTTTTTATCCTCTGCTTTATCCTTTAATATGTTTTTTTGTATCACTATTCCTACTAGAGTTTCTGACACATCTGTCACGTTTATCGCCAATATTTTTTCAACTTTAATGCCCAATTTGTGCTTTGTTATCATATCTGACATCTCTGACCACTTTCCATGTTATTCAATCTACCTTCATTTCCTTCCACTCCTTTCAATTTACCAGTCCGTTACCAACAGCATCAACTTGAACAGTTTAAATTTCGATTGTCTGACACCTTCTGGGAGTTTCTCACTGATTCAAGTCGGTCTGTTGATAGTCTTTTCAATCATTTCTGTGATCTGGTCAAACAGGCCTTTGTTGATAGTTGCTGTGTAACCTAAGCTGCTAAAAACTCCGAGCGTTCAGCTCCTCATGCCCTTTGAATGACTTCGGATCTTCTTAAGAACACTAAAAGAAAGACTTACTCGTGGAAAGCATTCAAAGCCTCTAACTCTCATCATCATCTTGAAAGGTATAAAAAATATTGAAATTTATTGAATTCCTTAATTCGTAAAGCAAAGCATATTTATTACTCCCAGATGTTCTCTAAATATCGGCAAGAATATGAGAAAAACCTGGAAACTTATAAACACAGTTCTTCATCCCAATTCCAAAAGAAATAACTTATACCAAACGAAATAACCTGACCAAATTCCTGCCAAGGCTTTTAAGTTTATTCTACCCTTTATTTTGTCTACTCTCCCCATTCTTGTTAACTTATCATTTTTGAATGGAACTTTTCCTACAGCCTTAAAATCTGCCAGATTAGTTGTTCTCCATAAAGGTGGTTCTAGAGACGATCCTTCTAATTATCGACCAATTTCTCTTTTATCAGCCTTTAGTAAAATTTTGAAAAATGTATGTACTCTAGACTTTTGTCGTTTCTTGATAAAAAATCATTTTTCCAATACAATCAGTTGGGTTTTCGCCCTATACACTCAACATAACATGCTTGCATGGCCTTGCTGAATTTCATCGACAAGGCACTGTATGAGGGTAGAATTCCAGCTGCAATTTTCCTTGATGTCAGAAAAACCTTTGACAGCATATCACATACTATCCTACTATCCAAACTGGAGCCCATAGGGATACGGGGAATGAGTTTTCATTGGTTTGAAGCTTATATATCTGGAAGGTCTATCAGTATTGACCCCAAGCTTCAAGATCAATTCCGTGTTGATTTTGGTGTCCCTCAAGGGTGTATCCTAGGACCTATTTTATTCCTTATATTCATCAATGATCTTTATATTGCTGTATCCGAACAAACTAAACGAAGTTGCTGTAGTATTTGTGACACCAATTTTATTCCATCTAGTGACGCAGCTCTAGATCCAGTGCTATTGCATTTGCAGATGATAGTACTCTTGGGTGTTTAGAATATAATGATTCTTCCCTTATTAAGAAAGTGTATTCTGTTCTAGAAAGAGTCTTTGCTTGGTTTGAGGCAAATCGTCTTGCCCTAAATATAGCTAAATCTAGTCTACTTATTTTTTCCAGATTTGGTACTTCTTGTCCTTTGGTTCAAACTATTTCTACCACTCATGGTGATATAACTCGTCCCCCTGATAGACATGTTCGATTTCTGGGTATTTTATTGGACGAAAATCTCTCTTTTAAACATCACTGTGCTCTCGTGAAACTTAAGCTCTCCAGAAACCTGGGAATTCTTCGGAAGCTTGGTCATTGCTTCCCTGGTTCAATAATAAAGATCCTCTTTCACTCTCTCATTCAACCTTATATATACTACTGTCCAACAGTTTGGCTATCAACATTCTCTTCTTTTACCTTTCCTGTTCTCAAAATTTATAACAAAGCAATTAAATTGGTGTCTGAGGTGACAGACCACTCAGCATGAATCTATTGGATGGTCAATCCACATACATCTTTTTTTCCTCTTGTTTCATTTTTAAGTATTTTCATGGACTCCTCCCTAATTTCTTCAAACAATTATATCTTTTAAATTTTGAATTAAGCATTGAATCTTGTGTTTTTTATCTCAGAAATGATATGGATATTTTCATTCATAAAATTAAAATCATTAGATCAGGCTTCAATCCAGTTTTATGTTGTGTCTCCATCTGGAATTCTCAACCAGTTGAAATTCGGCTATGCCATTCCATTGATAATTCCCACACTGCAAAGAAAAGTAAGACATTAACGACGGATAAAGGGAATTCATATCCAAGAAAAGGGCCTTTGACTTTTCACCGGTGCGTTGTCCAGTCGGGTCAGTTTCAAGGATACGATCCTCGTAGAAAACATGACCTCTCCTCGTGAATCTTTCTACAAACAGGTGCTGATCCGCACCGGTGATCGGACCTATTTCAGCATTACTCATTTTAAGAATTAAGTCCATCACCAGATGAGGAGTGGAAAGATAATACCCCAAATCCAACGCAAATTCTTCGTGAATTGTTTCCGTGTTTTTACAAACAATATCCAACAACGTCAAAACATCACTTGCCAGGTATATTTTTAAAGTAATCCCACCCATTCTTACGCCCTCCCTTTGCCCAAAATCTCTTGAAATTTTCATAGTCGGCAGTGGTGCATTGACGAACGCGAAGTGAATCATAAAACTTTGTGAGGGGTGGTAGTTTTTCCTCGCTTAGCTTCGAGGTGAAGCTTTAGTACTCGCACGGGTATTTACCCTTACACGTTAATAAATCACACAATTTCTCATGTGGAAAATGCTGTTTAAGGAAAGGGGAAACTATTAAAATCGTCGCTTTTCTGTACTTGAATCAATTGGGTTAGAGATTTAGTGAAAAAACAATAGAAATCTAGGAAATGGATTTTATTCAAGCACGCTTTATCATTATGAATTACTTGCCATTTAAATTCTAAGACTAGCAACTTTTCAGATGATTTTGGTATGATGTTATCAGAAAAAGGACCATCTACCCATGCGCCATCTACAACTTCACCAATTGGCAATCGTGCCAACGCTGGTAATATGAATTTCAAATCATAGTTGGAATTGTACATGTAAACCGATGAAAAAGTATTGCTGTCTATCATTTACATTACACGATTCGTGTTCAACCCTCGAAAGTTACTTCCCCTTGATAAAATTTCTTGCCATAAATGATCGTGGTCCAGGGCTTTCGCATTTTCCTCATTAATTTTGCTTTTACAAACCCAACAAATATCTATATTTTTAATAGCTTACTCGTCTTCTGGTGATAGATTCATTGGATAATGTGTACGACACCGCTGTGAAATTGCATCATTTGCAGTTCTAATAAGATCAACCATAACTGTGCCAACACAATCCTCCCTCCCAACGTCTCAATAAAATCTACCAATTGTATGGTATTACTTGAATCTTTTCGCGCGTGGGCAAAAAAGATTGCAATGGCTTCATGTTCCTTAACACGATTCAAATTTGACGGATCGTACACATCCTTGAGCGCAGCTTCAATGTCGAACGACACCCTGTTGCTCTGTAAGATCGTGTTCTCAAAGCTTTTGAACCACTAGGTGGCATTGTCCCCTGAAGCCGTTTCCACGGACTGGTACCTATGACGCTTACAGTGTTTCAAATGATTATTAAATTTTAATTCGCTACAGAATCTTGATAGACACACTGGATAGTAATAGCAGATACCTTCTTTGTTCCCTTTACCCTCACTTGAAACCCTGCTAATATGGGAGATAGGAAATAAATTTTCAATTGACTCAGGATCGTTGGCAGGCTCGTAGAGAAGCCATACCCAGTGTTTCACTTATTTAATGGACGATGCCCTTATGGAATATATTACTCCTTTTTACCAACTAGCACCGCTTTTTCATATTCCTCGTCAAATTTTAAAAATGTAACCCCGATATTTAAATGTTCATTTAACCTTTCAAAAATATCAATCCCCTTGAGTGTAACTGGATATTGCCCTTTTAAACACTTAAAATATACTTTAGAAAATTCCAACCCCTCCTCACCACCATTAACTGCCCAATCGTCCATTATTGTCTTAGTAATGTCCCTTTGCAGGGTTTTATGCCCCACCACAAGGACGGAATATTTGAAACACTCCAAGACCGTGTTGAAAGAGAAGTGTTGTACACCCTTGGTACCCTTTAAATTTGCATTATATTTTTTATAATTTCTCTTCCCCCTAAATATCTTAAAAAAATTCCTTTTAAAATTAATTTATATTAAGTTCTAGTTTTTCTAAAAATAAAACTACTAACCCACTCCCGTTTTCACTATAACCCTCCTTACTATTAAAAATTTAACCCACCCAATCGGAACAAACACCCTCAAAATTATGCAAGTCAGGATCAAGCGTCTGTATTCTTGTTTTAACATGATGCTCGCGCGACTCACCCGAGCTTGCATTAAAAAATGATTTTGAGTGTGATGGATGGTTTTATCTTGTCCAGTCCACCCATCTCCTGCAAATGATTTCCGAGAAGTGCCCGTATCATGCTTTCACAGGAGTGTGCTGTGTCTATAGGATCCTTTTGAACACTATCGCTTGTTAGGGAACTGAACGGTTCACTGAACTCAGCCCTATACACGTGAATGTTACGCAGAGCAGTATCAGCTAAATACAAGTTAGGTAATACAGGGGTTGAGCCATCACCACTTTGCTCTCCTAAATCACTTTCAATGGCAGGCGTTATCTTGACTTCAGTAGGTGGCAAGTCTTCGACTCATTCATAATCTATATCAAGGCAGAGACCCCGCATAAAACTGTCTAAATTAAACTAAGTGGGAGCTACACTATCTGGACTCACCCCCGTACTTAACCACCCCATGTTTACTAGTCTCCGGGACCTCATGCATGTTCATAAGAAACTCTATATCCTCGTAGAGGTGTTAGGTCCCGGATGTAGGTGGTGTGTGAACCTAAAAAAATTATAAGAGCATATTAGCTCACTGGAACGCATTACCCTATGAAGAAAAGAGAATGAGTATAGAATTCATACTAGTCACTAGAATGCAACACTGTATTATGAAAAGGTAACATCAGTCCCTGAACTCATAGAACCCCACTACTCACCGGAATGCATCATTGTATTATGCAGCATTGAGGGATACCACGAGCCCTTGAACTCATAAATATCATGCTATTCGTTGGAATGCATCATTGTATTATGAGGCATTGAATGGTACTTTCGGTACTCTAACCCCCTATGCCCACACTACTAATAAATTCTTTTGAATGTATGTAAAATAGTCATTGAAAACTTACCGAGGGAGATTTGCCTCTGGCCATCTATCAATAAAGGCATCGACCCATGCCATTAATTCCTCGTAGGCTTCTACCGGTGCAGTTCCTTGGAGCCTAGTGAGATGGTTCTGAATTAATTGATCGAAAGCGTTCTGGAAAAGGAAAACATAAATTTTAGGTATGAATGGAGCTTACAAGAGGGGTTGGACACAGATGACTCCCCCAAATACTAACAATTAGGCACTTAAATGGTGTAAAAGAACCTTATTTTCGATATTTTTGAGAGGTAGAGTCTTTTAAAACTAGGGGGGAAGGGAGTATGGAACCTGAACCATGTAGGTACCTAATGGAGTGAAAAAGACAAAACTATAGAATTAAAAGTGCTTTAAGACCAGAAAAGCCTCTCTGACAGTAGACTAGTAAAGCGATAAACACAGGAAAACTTTTTAATGTTTCTGACAGTTAAAAAATTAACAAGTAAGCACCTATTAGACTAAGATTTCCCTTCAAAGCCGGAAAAATGGTGTAAAAACAACCTTATTGTAGTTATTTCTGAGCGGACAGAATCTTTTAAGACTAAGGGGAAGTGGGGCATATAACTTAAACCTTTAATATTCTAGTGAATAGAAATTAGTGATAAAAAATTATCGAATGGCCGGGAAAACTTTTTTAGCGAAAAGATAACAAAAAATTAAGCGAAAAGATAACAAGATAACGGAAAAATTAGCGAAAAGATAAAATTATTAGTTTGAAAAAATAAAGAAAAAATGCCTGTAGTAGGCCGAGAATATAAAAGACATCATAATTAGAAAATTAGCAAAAGATGGCTTTATTAGGCTGAAAATTCCTTTCAGAGCTTGACAAGTTGAAAAAACAAGGTTATTGTAGTTATTTCCGAGGGGGTTGATTCTTTTAAAACTATGGGGGATGGGGACATGTAACTTGCACCTCTATGTATTCTAGTGAATAGAAATTAGGCTGGAAAACTTTTTAATTTTCACAACAAGCAAATATTAGCGTAAAGATTACATTATTTGTTTGGAAAAATAAGGAAAAAATGTCTTTAGTAGGAAGAGAACAAAAAAGACTTATTATTAAGTTGAAAAATTAACGAAAAGATGGCTTTATTTGGTTGAGAAAATTACCAACTTCTTCAAATTCTGGCGGTGCTTGTGCGTGGGCCTGGATGGCCCTGGCAGTGAATAATAACTGGCAACGTTAGGACCTAGTCTATCCGGGGCTTGTGCAGGCGACGTAGCAGGTTTGTGCAGCCGTGGTCGCAAGTCTACCAGGCAGCTTGGTAGCTCGATGGCTTGGAGCTTGTGCAGGCAGCGTCGCAGATCGATGGCTGGGAGCTTGGGCTGGCAGTGTGGTAGCTCGATGGCTGGGAGCTTGCACTGGCAGCATGGTAGCTCAATTGTTTAGAGCATGGGCAGAAGGTACGGACCTGGATGGGCGAGGCATCCCCAATCGCTGCACGAGAGTACCATCATTGCCCCTACACCTCTTGTTGGGTAGAGGGAGAGCTGGATACTCATAGAAAAGAAAACAAAATTTAGTTTTTCATGAAATAACTCCAACCACCTTATGGGAGGTGTCCTATGCATAGAAAAAATGCGTTTCGATTTTAAAATTCGATGCGCAATTCCTTTGCTCTATGACGAACTTTCTTAACCATAGTAATGCTGAACAACTTGGAGTGGTGAATATGATAGATTGCGTTTTTCACTGAAAACGAATTATATTACAAATATATTCTTTTCCAGTACTTTTAACATTGAAAATAAAAACAAAATTAGAGTGAAATAAGTTATTTAACTGATTGATATTTTAACAGCTAATATCATTATATATCAAATATCAATTTGAGGGTGTTTAGGCTCTCCAGGACTGCTCAAGACGCATATAGTTTTCAGTAAAACGCCACCGACTCGTCGTTGGCACCAACTCCAACGACGAAAGAAAGAGGCGATACCCAAACTCTTTTTCGTAGTGATTTTTGTTTGTTTCAAGCTTGATTTGATATTCAATTTAAGTTTCACTCGTCTTAAGATTTATTTATTCATTTACAATAATATCTATTGTATGTTTGTTTGCATTGGTGGTTTATTTAATTTCTGTTCATTTAAAGTTTCATTTATACTTCAATAGAAAAAATTTGATCGGATAGGCTTGGGGAAAAGGGTTTCTGTGTGTGTGGGGGGGGCGGGGCTAGTTGCCCTAGGAAATCTTTTGACTCTTAAAAAGTGAACTAGAACCATCAATTTCCAATCAAATTTGCCCTCTCTGAAGTTTATACGAGCATCCCTTTCATAAGAACCATACACGCCCACAGGACATCACCTACAACGCCTACCCCGGGTGAGGGGGGGGGGGGGGCAGTTGCCTTCGGATCTCTTTTAACTGTTAAAAAGTGAACTCGAACTTTAAGTTTCCAATCAAATAAGCCCTCTCTGAAATTTATGCGAGTATCTCTTTCATAAAAACGATACATGCCCCAGGGCATAACTTACAAGGCCTGCCCCCGGGCCCTTGGGGGTTTTGTCGACACCTTAGTTTTTGTTATCTGACTTTTGAACAATTTTTGGCTTAATGGCTATCTAAAAATTTTTACCGGATGCATTCGGGAAAAAGGGGCGTGGAAGAAGGGGGGCTAGTTGCCCTCCAATTTGTTTTGACTCTTAAAAAATTAGCGAGAACTTTCAATTTCCAATCAAATGAACCCTCTCGAGTTTTTTTTATCTGACCTTTGAATTATTATTAATGGAATGGCGACTTTAAAAATTTGATCGGATAGGCCTGGGGGAAAAGGGTTGTGTGTGGGAGGGGGGAGGTGGCGGGGCTAGTTGCGCTAGGATATCTTTTGACTCTTAAAAAGTGAACTAGAACTTTCAATTTCCAATCAAATGAGCCCTCTCTGAAGTTTATATGAGCATCCCTTTCATAAGAACCATACACGCCCCCAGGACATCACCTACAACACCTACCCCCTGGCCCCTGGAGGGTTGTGTTGACACTGGAGTTATTGTTATCTAATTTTTGAACAGTTTTTAAAAAACTGGCCATCTCAAAATTTGTAGCGGATGGGTTTGGGGAAAAAGGGTTTGGGGGGCCTAGTTGCCCTTAAATCTCTTGACTCTTAAAAAGTGAAATAGAACTATCAGTTTCCAATCAAATGAGCCAGTATGAAGTTTATACGAGCATCCCTTTCATAAGAACCATACATGCCCTTAGGGCATGACTTAGAACGCCTCCTCCCAGGCCTTGGGGGGCTGAATAACAAAATGTCTATCTCAAAATTTTCATCGGATGGGTTTGGAAAAAGACGGCGGGGGGGGCACTTGCCCTCGGATCTCTTTTGACTGTTAAAAAGTGAATTCGAACTTTAAGTTTCCAATCAAATAAGCCCTCTCTGAAGTTTATACGAGTATCTCTTTCATAAAAACCATATATGCCCCAGGGCATAACTTACAAGACCTGCCCCCGGGCCCTTGGGGGTTTTGTCGACACCTGAGTTTTGTTATCTGACTTTTGAACAATTTTTAACTTAATGGCTATCTAAAAATTTTTACCGGATGCATTCGGGAAAAAGGGGCGTGGAAGGGAGGGGGGTGAGTTGCCCTCCAATCTTTTTTGACTCTCAAAAACTGAACTAGAACTTTCAATTTACAATTAAATTAGCCCTCTCTGAATTTTTTACGAGGATCCCTTCCATAAAAACCCTATATTCCCCCAGGGCATAACTTACAACTCCTGCCGTCGGGCCCTGGGGGGCTGTGTCGACCCCGGAGGTTTCGTTATAGGGTCTTTGAACTATTTTTTTTTAATGGCTATAGTTCCTATCAAATGGGTTTGAGAAAAAAGGGCGTGGAGGGGGGAGGGGGTAGGTGCCCTCCAATCTCTTTTGACTTTAAAAAAATTAACTATAACTTTCAATTTCCAATCAAATGAGCCCTCTTTGAAGTTTATACGAGGATTCCCTTACATAAGAACCATATATGCTCCAAGGGCATAACTTACAACGCCTGCCCCCGGGCCCTGGGGGTGGGGGGGTTGTGTCGGCACCGGTGTTTTTGTTGTATGATCTTTGAACTACTTTTAATAAAATAGCTATCTAAAAAAATTATCGGATGCATTTGGGAAAAAAGAGCGTGGAGGCGGGGGGCTGGTTACCATTCAATATCTTTTGACGCTTAAAAAGTGAACAAGAACTTTCAATTTCCAATCAAATGTGCCCTCTCTGAAGTTTATACAAGCATTCCTTCCATAAGAACCATATATGCCCCCAAGGCATAACTTATAACCCTTGCCCTGAAGACCATGGAGAGGGAGTGTCACGGTCAAAGATTTAATTTTCAGAACTTCCAATTACGTTGAACAAAATGGCTATCTCAAAATTTTGATTGGATGTGTTTGGGAAAACGGTGGGTGCGGAAGGTATTTTAGTTGCCTTCCCATCACTTTCGACTATTAAAAAGGGCACTAGCCATTTAAATTTCCAATCGAATGAGCCCTTTTTGAAGTTTCTACGACAAGGCTTTCTACAAAAACCTTATATACACCCAGGGCATAACATACAACCCTTACCCTGAGGGCTGTGGGAGGGTTGTCATCCTCAAAGACCTAAAAATTTGATACCTTAAGTGAGTTTTATAGTAAAACTATTGCTTCCAACAAATAAAGTTTTCGAAATTATATTTATAAAGGGAAAAAAGTCTAGTTTTGCTTTCCAGGAAAGAGGGAAAGACTGATTTATCTGCTCTTTAGATGAATAATAGCATTTTTTTAAAAGCTTAAAATTATTCAAAATTAGGCAAGAGAGGGGTGGTTTCTGACAATGATAAAGAAGCGGGAGAGTGTGTTTTAAACACACTTGTATAAAATATTTATAGCTATTTTATAGTCACCAATGACGCAGTAGGCTTTTTGGTTTTTATTTACAGTTAAAGAAGGGGGTAGTATCCAAATTCTTGTTTGCAGTGAAACTATAATCGTCTTGAACAACTTTAGAAATAACTAATAAATTAAACTGAATATTTGATCTATAATGATATTAATAGCTGAAAGCTCATCAGTTCAAAACTTTGCTATAATTTTAATGTTTATTTTCAATATTAAGTACAAAAGAAAATATTTGTAATAAAATTGATTTTCAGTAAAGCACTAATGACGCAGTAGGTTTTAAAATTTTACAGTGGGAGAAGGAGGCGATACCCAAACTCTTGTTTGTAGTAATTTTTGTTCGTTTCAAGCTATTATTTATTCATTTACATTAATATATATTGTACTTTTGTTTGCATTGATTGTTTATTTAATTTCTGTTCGTTTTAACTTTCATTTATACTTCAATAGCAAAATATTATTTTTTTCGTTTTAAGCTTGATTTTTATATTCAATCTAAACATTACTCACTTTAAAGTCTATTTATTCATTTATATTAGGCCTATTACTTGTTGCATGTTTTTTCCTATGATTGTTTATTTAATTTTTGTTCGTGTTGGGTATCATTTATTCTTTAATCGTAATTTCTGTTCGTTTTGAGTTTGAATTTTAACAGCTATTTGTATCTGCTGAGCTTAAGTTTAAAATCGCCTTTCCTTTTCTTTGAAAAACTTATTTTTCGTAAAGTTTTTTTTTTAATTAATTAAACAAAAAAACAATAATCCTAAAATGCTTTATTTTGATATTGTCAAAAATATCCTTGATCGGTTTGATTTTACTGTGCCAAAACTTCTATATTGTTTTGTGTTTTCAGTAAAGCAATAGTTTTCTATAATCATAGAAACGCAGGGAAATATCTTCAGTTGGTTTATTTGCACTAGTTTTATCGATGTATGTTAGATAGACTGTGAAGCAATAATTTTTGTTCGTTTTAAGTTTCAACTTCACCCTTTAATTCCTCAGAAAAAACTTCTTTTTTTAATTAGTTCTGCTCAAGGATGATGGTTCATAAATGATAAAAATTTTAATGTGCATTTTCTCAAGGATGACACAGATAATGAACACCTTATGACCAGGGTTGCCAACTTGCACATTCCCCATGTGAAATGTACTAATTTTTACCTCAGAGGGGATGCGCGCGCAAATTTTTTGACTTATCCTCTTTTTGAGCAAAATACCACTCTTTTTTGGTATTGATTTACACTCTTTTTAGACATCGGCAGATGGCAACCCTGTTTGGAACCCTTATTTATGTCACACGGGTGTACTTATTTCATGGGAAAACACGGAGAGGTGGGGAGTAAAACCTGCATTTAGGGCTATATTAAAAAAAATTCATGTTAACCTTCTTCACTTCCTCGCTTTTGGTAGAAAAATAACTGTCTTGAAGGTTGTAGTGTATTACTTAAAAAAACTATAACGAAAAAAATTGACTAAAAAAA
>JAQQPU010013404.1:8010-18718 GCA_029168905.1 Artemia sp. Kazakhstan ARC1039 | reverse complement strand
GAGGCCATCCCATAGACAAGTTTCTGTTGATCTTCTTTTGGGTTTTAACAAAATTCCGTCTTTGTCCCTTGTAATTTTCTGATTCATTTTTATCGTGTCTCATTTTGCTAGGCTACTTATTTTAAAGAAAGCTTGCAAACAAACATACACCATAAAGAATACGGTACCATAGTACGCCTTACTTTTTCAGTATTTATAATTTTACACATGACTTCATCTTAATTGAATGTGTTAGTTCGATTTGCATTCAACCGAAAATTAAGTTGACGGTAATTGTTAGCGGTATGCCCTACAAAATTTTCTGTTGATAGCCTATATTCTATGCATATTCTATGACATGGAGATCGGTGAATCTTCTTATGTCTGCCTGAGGACTTCAACGGATTTTTCTGGAAGCAGATTAATTGTGCCAGAATCTGGATCCAGTATTCTAGGCTGCATTATTTTTTTTATAGAGCAAGCTTTTGAATAATCTTGCTTTCTCCAACTCGTCTTCCATGCAATCATGGCTATTGCCGATACTGTCCGACTACCTTTTTATGCTTTACGCTAATCTACAGCCCGATGATCCGCAACTCTAGACCTCACTGCTAAGGCCAGCTTGCCTAGTTTGAAGACCCATGATCCAGTATACATAGAATCTTCTAAGATGTACAAGCTTAGCCAAACAAGTCCCTGAAGTCTGTTTCGCTAGAGTAGGACCATCTCTGCCATCAGCTAAGAAGTTTCTCGCTATGATGCGCAAACCTAACTCGACTCGCCCCTGGAGCTAGTATTGCTGGGGTAGCACCGTCTCTTTGGCTTTGACTAAATCCAGTGGTGTCAGTTGGGAGAGGGTGCCCATCCTTTTTGTTTGAAAAATACCTTTTCGGGTGTCTTCATTAATGCCTTTTATTGCAAAAAAATGCCTTTTATTGCATTTTCAAAAATGCCTTTTACTGCATTTTCACTGAATAAATCCAGTGAAAATGAGGTTCCCGCCGGAGGGAACTCTACTAAGGTGTGTATGCCTGGCATGGATTTCCCCTGCAATCAGTCTAGCTGTGGTTGCACCGTCCCATCACCCTTGAACTTAGATTTCCTAGGCTCATTCTCCAGATAACCCTCTAGAGCGTCACCCGCTTGGTCTTTACAGCTAAACCTCTTAACGTTTCTATCGAAGAACCCCACCGCCTTTCATTCCGCTCAAAGCACATTCACTTCGTGCAACTACGAGCTGATCTTACCAAATTTGTGGACCATCATCTCACCTATCCAACTCTTTCAAAAATGTCATTTATCGCTGCATATAAGTACTTGACCAGTTACTTTTTTCGTATTTTTAATTTTAGCCTCCTATTAATCTTTCTAATTAAATTAGCACCAACTACTGTGGCTTTACTTTGAGATATATATACATAGGTAGACACAAGCTTAACCTTCGGGGGAGAGGATCAGAAATATAAAACACCCTTTTGACTCTGTTTTGCAGAGAGAGGATGCTTTTTATCGGTATCAGTGGGCCTTGCTCCTCTCCGCCCCTTTGTTGTTATGGGTTGGCCTATGTGCACAAAATAAACATTAACAAACTTAACCAACTTGCTTCATGAATCTAATTCAAAACCACGAAAAAATGCATGATATTTATGCGTCTTTGGATGAGGGCTCGTATCTGAATGAGTATAGCATGTATGAAGATCTTAGAAAAAATTATCACTGGGGCGCACGCAGGAATTTCTTGCGGGGGGGGGGGGGCCAGGCAGCTTCAAAAAATAACAGCAACAATAGGTGAATTAAATGAAAAAAAAATGATTATCGCTAAAACACAAAATTAGGGGGAGGGGGAACGGGACCGAAGGGTGTCCCTATTCTCTGTGTTTACCCTATTTTTACTCCCCGTTGCGCATTAGGCTAATATTATTTCACGTATTCAGATATGATAATAAAGTTAATTACGGATCACAGACTCAAGATTTCTTTTTATTGTTAATCATTGTGAATATAGTTTACTCTAACTAATTAAGCTTGCAAGACTTTTCTCTTTGGAAATAACTTTCAAAGGCCAATAAACTTAAATCCTAAAGATTTCTACAATCTCTTTGGGAAAATAATTCGATAAGATGCTACATCTCTCAGGGGAAAAGTTTCCCCGATTCCCCCTTTCAAAGTAACAAGATGTTTCCTTAGTTCAGTTAAAAAACACATTTCTAGAGGAGGTAATGTCCTAGTTTTGCCTCGCCCCGAGACTTGTTAAAACGAACTTCAAGATAATATATCTTGAATTATGCACAATTGAATAATAAATACCCAACAGTTTTTTTTTCTTTTCTTTTTTGTATTCCACGTTTTAGTAAAGCCATTCAAAATCATAGTATGTGCAAAGAGTTTCTAATAAACAATTGTACAAGAAGCACATAAACAAAAATTCGTTTTTAGGGGTATATCCAAGGGGGTTAGGTGATCTGCCCCCCCCCCCAAAAAAAATTGTCCAACTCTTAAAAACGTAACAAAAATGGGTACTCCTATGTTAAACGCACTCTTCTTTATAGTGCTAGTTTGGTTAATGCTAATGAAATAGGATGAATATTTAATAGTTAAGAAACAAATTTGGGCTATATATTTGCACATTAGGAGGGTGGGGGTAAAGCATAGCATATATTATTACGTAACCTAACCTAACCTAGATACCTTCCTAAACCCCAAAAAACAACAGTTTATATATCGTATATGCAACGAAAACACGCTTTACATTGTATTAACCTATAGCGGTGTCTTGAATTAACCCGTCAAAAACAGGTATTTCGTGACTGGTTTCCATTGCAGCATGTAAAAGAGTGCGTTTAACATAGGAGTACCCAAAAATGAATATAAAACATTCTCTGCTTTTTGCACCCCCCTCCTATAAAAAATCGTGGATATAGCTTTGGGAGAAGGGGGCTAAATCGTTTGAATACAAAATTTAGACTAATCGTACGAACGTTGAATACAATTTTCCATTTGTCCGCGTATATTCTTTGGATATGATAGCTTTGAACTTAATTAGGGTTATTATTTTTTTTCACTCTTTTTCGGTCTTAACTTTTGTCATTTAATAACAGCATGAGAAAAGTAATCCCGGTAAATAGCTGAGAAATGGTTCTAGTTGACGTGAGGTTAATAAGCTACTAAATTAGGAAATCCGGTCACGAAAAGTAATTTGTGGAAGTGGAAGATGGTTGCTTTTGATAACAAAAAAGAGGTCACGAATATCCAGACATGGAACTCAAATAAGTGACTGCACTAACATTTGCTTTTAGTTTTTGTCCGATTGTCACCATTTAGCCAGCTAGTCAGGCAATGTAGTATTATTTTGACGCGCTCTCTCAAGAAAAGACCTTCCCATATATTCAAGTTTGTCGTTGAAGTTGACGAGTTTTCAAGGATAGCTGATGATGATTAGTTATTTCCAAGTGTAGTTATAAAATGATGGAGATGCAAGCTAAAGAGATTGTTTATATTTACCAGAACTTCTGCAAGCATATTGGTTTTTTGAAAAAAAAAGTCTGTTTGGTATATTAAGTTATTTGTTTTCTTCTCTGAAACCTTGTAAGACAAAGAAAAAAAAAGATGTAGACGCACAAGCCTCATCTGATTATCCGAAGGAGGAACAATATTAAAAAGGTACTAGAGGAACAACTTTGTTTGGGCTGTTAATGTATCATAGACCAGGCCCATGGGGAGTTATTCCATCAAAGCCATCTGTTGATCCCTTCAATTGGAGGTTCGACAGATATGGAAAACTATGTGATTAAACGGATAAAAAGCCTGCGGTATGTCCTGACAATTCTGATGTGCATGGTACCGCAAAATATGTGTAAAAGATCATATCAGACGAATAAAAAATATCTTTCAAAAGCAAAACTGATTTATTCTTTTGAGCATATCCTTTCCAAATATATATTGCAATAATTATGGCTATAGGTGACTAATATCTTAACAAAAATCCACATGCGGGTGAAGAAGAACGGCCTTCAGTTTCTTGCTACCTTGACACATGGTTTTATTTAGAAATAAAAAATAATTTTTCTTGCTTGTACAAAAAATATCTTCTGAACATGGTCACCTTGCAAAATGAGAAGGCCATGTCAAAGGAAAATAAAAACAAGTGGTGATGTTAGTGTTGCTTATAGCACACTTCATATGACTTCGAACAGGCACATACACTGACATGGTACAGACTCACACGTAAAAATTCATTTCGTGGGGGCAGGAGTATTGAAAGAAAAATTTTCAAAAGCGGAAACCTATAAGAGGATCGTAATAATTTGATATATGGGCGGTCCAAATCCTCCCCCATCTCCATCACCTTAACGCACAGTGGGCAGTTTGACCTTTAAACGGTTTCTTTGGTTCTAAATGTATTCATTTAAGTCTTATTTCAATGCTGTACTTGTAAAAAAGAGATACATAAGCCGAGTCTAACAAAATCACAGTATTTACGAAATAATTGTTAAGTTAACTACTTTGCCTTCTATTATTTTGGGTGCATTATTTTTGTATAAAATTAGTGCTTATACCATGGCAAGCTTTAAATCAGTTGATACCCTTAAGGCGTGAGTCGTTAACCGGTTTAATCGTACTCTGAATGTTACTTCCACAAAGATACCGGATAATCAATTTCTGGACCTAAAAATCGTCAGTATGGATAATGGAATTTTGAGGTAGGGCGAGTTTATTTGCTTAAAAACTTGGGTCACAACGCAAAACACAACAATAAAAGGAAGAAAAGAGTTGAGCATGCTCCAAGACAATTCATTGGATCATACATTCATCAATCAGTTCGTGGTTAACTGTAAGTAAGAAGCGACTCGGCTCAATAGTAACTTTTGCCTGATTTTGAAAAAAGGATTTAAAATATGCAAAAAAATCCACTGATCTTGATGAAAATCACACCATCCGATTCAGAATATTTGAGAACCCTACTGTAGATGTTTCAAACTCCTATATACAAAAATGTGGAATTTTGCATTTTTTTTTTTGCCAAACGAAAGATCACGGATGTGTGTTCACTTGCTTGTTGTTTTTTTTCCTAGGGGTAATCTTATCGATCCAGTGAATCTAGAAGATCTGGAGAGGGCTCATATGATTGGAATTCAAGTGTTTCAGTGCCGTTTTTTAAGTGACCAAAAAGATTGGAGGCCAAGTAGGCCCTTCCCCCTCTCATGCCCCTTTTCTCCCCAAAGACATCGGATCAAATGATAGCGATTTGAATCATAGTTGAAAGTAATAATTGTGCAATGACTATGCCTTTGGGGATGACATGACCCCCAAAGTCTCTGGGAAAAGAGCTAAGTTACAAAATTTGCCCATTGTTCACAAATGATGCTTGTTATTGGAAAGGATACGGAAATTTTTAAACTTAAAGGGAACAGAAATTATTCCGTATATGAGGGGAGCTGCCCCTTCCTTAACCCTCGTTCTGTGCGACAAAGTCTTAACCCTTGACAGGCCACTATAGGTTCGAATACCAGGAAAAATCTCCAACGCTTCCCATGTAATCTCTAGGTCAGACTATTGACGAAATTTTTTTTTTTGCATGATTTATTCAAAATTGTCAATTTTAGACCATGTTGTAAAAATACAACATTAGCCTCTCGAGTATATAAAAATGGGGCATTTTCACTTGGTGTGGAAGGCTTTAAAACAATTGTTTTTGGCAGTAAGGCACAGTGGAAGGTCACATTTTTCGCATTCAAAAGTGGTATATCCCGATTTGCACTCTTTGCAGCGGCTCTGCTTTTCAGTCTTTTTTGGCCAGCGATCAAGTCCATCGGCTTGAGCAGATATTGCCGGTCGGATTCGATTGCGACTTCGAATGGGGCTGGGACTTGCTTCAACATCTGCGGATGGTCTAGCACGTTTACGTTGGGGCATCACACGCGCCGAGGCATACAACCCTGCAGCAACTTCAGACCTGAAGGCTCTCAAGATCATCGGTTCGTCTGTCCTTGAAGTCAGCGCTTTGACGTCTGACCTGAAAAGAAGCCAGCTATTGCAGACTGCTGTGTCAATAAGACACCAGAAGATTCTCATATACCATTTTCGTGTCCGAAGATGAGTTCGGCACATATCCGCCAGCATGTCTGCTAAATCTACGCCACCCATATGACGGTTGTACTCATAACTCAGGACGGGTCGAATCTTGTATAGCTTGGCAAATCCTTGTTCTCCAGGTTTCTTAGCTTTATTGTTGTCGTTGAAATGAAGAAAACGTTTGATCTTGTCAAACCTTTGCCCATCTTGTCGGCAATTTGAGGGTATCTGGTGGCTGCTTCCCAGTGCATTCGATAATAGGGAACTTTTATCACTCCCAATAATAGAATCATGCTCATGAAAACTTTTAGCTCTTCGGCAGTGAGGCAGAGGTTGCATCCCTCAGTTCGAAGTGCAAAGACGTTACTTTGTTCAACTATCAGCTCAAGAAGTTCATCGTCAAAGAATTTTTGGAAGTATTTCAGTGGAGTCTCCAAGATGCCCGGAACTTGGCGAGGCTCTCCTTTCCAAGACAGATCAAATTTTTCTATCTCTACTTTTCTCCAGTCGAATTTTTCTTGGACTTTCGATTTCTTCTTTGATTTTCCAGTACTTGCTGTTACCGGTTGCTGTTGCTGACTGGAGGGTGGAGTTTCCCCCGAGTGATCGTCACTGGGTTCAGTGTTAGCCTCCACGTCATCCTGTTCGAAGAAGAAGTGGAGATTGTCCAGTAGAGGCAACAAGTCAGCATCAGGATCATCGATAAGATCTTCTGGAGACAGGAAGTCTGGATCATCGTCATTATCATCGTCGGACAAGTCAGACAACATGTCTTCTCGAATGTCAAAAATATACTTGGCCGCCTCTTCTGCGTCAATTCGGCGATTTTGAGCTCGTTTTCTTAGTCTGTCGTAAGATTCCGCCATCTAAAAAGAAAACAAAAATTAGTTATTCGTTTCACAATTTTGAGCCACGATCGTCCGATGTTGTATTTTTACAACAGGAGGAAGTTTATCTTGCTACTGATCCAAATTCTTGCACATTTCGTGAATTTCAACTACAGTAATTCTAAACGGTATATATTTTATACACATATGACATGCAAGGAATCTCCCACCTTTTCGTTTTGTTTCCAGTTTCTAGCTTAGAAATTGCCTACCTTTTCATTCGTTTTTCTTATCCCTTGGTTTGGTGACTCACTGTTTAGGCCACATATCACACAGCCGCTCCCCGAAGGTATCAATCGACTGCCATCTTTCAGCCCCATCGAAAGATGTTGATAAAAGCAGTATTTTTTTACAGCAAGATGGCAGTCCAAGCTCGAAAAGTACAGTGTTGTTTTTTTTACAACAATTGCCTCTATAGGGTTAAAGCTGTTTAAAAATACAGCTCATTCAAATTCAACAGTCCTTGTATTTGAGTTGTCTTTCAGAAAGAATTGTAACAAAGTCAAACTTTAGCGTAAAGAGCGAGGGTTGAGGAAGAGGCAGTGCCCCTCATACCTACGGAATAATTTCTGTTCGTTTTAAGTTTTAATGTTTGTCCTTACTTTCAGTCAAAAAACTTATTTTTATTATTATCATTATTTAATCTATGTCTAGGACGAGTGTTTAATAGCATTTAACGTATTATGACAATTTTCTTTCCTGGATAAAAACAGGCGTATTATGTCGGCAAATTTAAGATGACCACTTTATTTCCTAGAATTGTAGAGTTTTCGATTTGTGGGGCATGGGGGCAGTTAGCCTCCCTCCCCCCCCCCAAATAATTTAAAAAAATATTGTTTATTAAGTAGATTTGAAACCGTTGCACGTTTTAAGTGTCAAATTTGCTCTTTACTTTGAGCAGATAATTTTTTAAATTAATCCATGCTCGATTTTAACATAAGGGAAACGAGAAAAAAAACCGGTCCATTACACTGCGTAATATGTTCCACATTAGTATTTTTCCAAATATACTGCCTTCGAAACCTTAGTGTAAAAGTGTGAGCCTAGTTTTTGGCAAGCTTGAAGAATGTTCCACGCTTCCGGTTTCGCCTCATTTGGTCAGGTCAATTTTCCCCCTGATATTTAAGGTGGTTTTACTTCCAAAATCTATAAGTTCAAGATTAGATTCTCTTGTTTTAAAACTTTCAAAAGTGGGATTGAATACACCCCCTACACCTGCAAATGGGACAGAAATGGAATCATTGAAGAATTGGAAGGTAGATATGCAGTAAATATAATTTCCTGAATGAAAAAAAATTATTTGAAAAGAAAATAAGACTGCTCTTTATAATGAAATTCGTACTATGACTAGATAGACGAAATCGGTTGTAATTTGGTCATGGAATTTGGTAGAGGGGAATCCGCCCCAGGGATCATTTAATTTTTATTTCCAGTATTTAATTGAAACTCCCATTCTCTTATTTGTCATTGAAATGTCTAATAAACACTGATAACGTCCTATTCCTTGAGTTTTGGATTCACATACTAACATGTAAATATTGAACTGCCTCTGTTTACAATACAATGCTGATTTCTCTTTTTCGCTTTTCTAAAAATTTCTTTTTAACCAGCTCCAAAAAATGACATAAATGTGCTAAGAATTGTGACTGAAATTAGTCGCATTTCACTCAGCGACAGCGTTACTTGTCATACATTTATCTCTGCATCAGCATGTTGTACGAAATGTGTGCTGAGAATAAAAAAGTGAGCTTAAACAAAATATGTATATTCTTCTTACAATTTAGAAGATTTTATGCGCACGTATAAGTGGTACCAACTAGTAGTAAACCCATTCTCTTTTTGTATCATTATCAGTTTCATCATGCAGCACTAGGAGACCGAGCTTTGCTTGTGAAGGGAATTATAGACATAAAAACGATATTCACCGTACCCCCTCCGGAAATGTATACCCCCATACCGTAATTTACACAAAAAACTTTTGTGTAATTTTTATAGAATTCGTGTTGTTTTAACAAAGATACAAAGGGGAAGGTAATTTTCAAATTCTAGGAATCAATTTTCCCTCCAATTTCATACCTGGAAATTTCGGTGAACCCAATAATAAATCAATTTAATAAAAAATCATAAATAATATTTCAACAAATCACGTATATTGAATCTTACAGATACAAATTAAATCTTACAGAGTCAAAATCCATTCAAAATTACGAGCAAATCAATATCACGATACCTGGGGCTATTAGACTGGAACTTGGTTCAATTATGAGATTGAGCATCCTTTGGTGGGCGTGGGGGGCGGGCGGAAATTAGGGGGGGGGGGTGGATATGTACTGCAGCATTGGTGATGAATCTGGCTGAAAAAGCCGAGTGTATATGGCATTCACCTTCGCCCACTCGAAAGTTTGCTTACGCTATACTACTGTCGTCTGCTATAGCTCATTGCTGACAATTGTAGAATAGCCAAGCACCAGCACTTATATTTATGATTGTTTAATTTGTCTTTACTGTTTATAATGTATTGCGTAATATTTTTAAATTCATCAAGTAACGTGTTTGTTAAATCGCTACTTTTCTTCACTATCGCTTGAATAGCACCTACTTCAGTAGGACCCTCTCTTGCCCCCCCCCTAACAATTATGTAGCTACGCCCCTGTTTATATATTAAAGGGTACTTATTTAGTCACTGGGCAACACGCGAGAAGTGAAGTTTGGTCAATGCTAATGAAATAAAACAAAGTATGATAAAAATATAATAGTAACAAATTTGGGCTATATATTTGCACGTTGGGGTGGGGGTAAAGCATAGCATATATTAAATACGTAACTTAACCAACCTAGGTACCTTATATTTCCCCTAAACCCCAAAAAACTTAAGTTAAAAATTTTTAAGGGAGTGAGAAACCCTTTGTTCAATCACTATACATTGAAGACCAACCGGTTATTATCCTATCTGATCTTTGCATTACAATTCTCGCGCGTTGTCCGGTAACTAAATAAGTACCTATTAATGGTTATAGTTGTACAATGTTTTTTTTTCAAATTTATTAAGCTAACAATAATAAAATAACAGTACCGTTCTTCAATACACCTAGTACAACTTTAACTCGATGGCTCTAAGCAAGAAACGTTTTGATCTTTAATTAAATATTGCCAGTTGAAACATTTAAATCCAGAATCACTTAATGATGCATATCGCCCTGGAATATCCCGGATTTACGGCAGCAGAGTGGTACTCAGACGAAATTGCGACGATACGATATAATTACATAATTTTGATTATATTCATCTTTCGCCATTTGTTATGTGTGTCATACCAAGATATTACCTTTTCATGTTTTGAAATACCAATCGATAGAAATAAAACCTAAAGTATGCTGACAGCTAAACAAAGAAGTTGTTATACATTAACTGTTACAACTCTTCTATGAAAAGAATGTGAGCCAACTTATAGACAAATTTAACTTAGGAATACCTTACGATGGCACAGTGGATGCGACTGTAAGCGCTCATCATGGGCGTTCAGGTTGAAATCCACCTATCGTAAGGAAAGTGAAATAATTGTAATAAATAAATAATTTTTTTTACCTGTAATAATCAGTTTCATATCTGTTTCTTTCTGACTGTACGATTTTTGCCTTTTAACATTTGGGTAAAAAGTTAAACTTTTTTTTTATACCTCAGCCTAAGTTTAATAAAGAAAACCCATCTAATTACAGTAAATACTGCAAGGCCGTATCCAGGGGGGGTTACCCGGTTTGAACCCCCCCCCC
>JAQQPU010013402.1:10567-24366 GCA_029168905.1 Artemia sp. Kazakhstan ARC1039 | reverse complement strand
GGAATAATTTCTGTTCGTTTTAAGTTTTAATGTCGCTCCTTACTTTCAGTTTAAAAAACTTGTTTTTTTTATTTAATACACCAAAGCCTGATGCTTGCCGTAGGACATAATCTATTACTAAGACAAATAGGAACGGGGATAACACACATTCTTGTTTCACCTCTGAGCGAATCTTGAAGAATCGTGTCTCCCCATATTCCGTTCTGACACAACATTCATTCTCTTCATAGAGGGCCAGAGTCTCTTCTCTTCAAGAAGAGCAAGGTTCTCTTCATAGAGGGCCAGAATCTCTGAGTCTCTTATCTTCAAGAAGAGCAAGGTTCTCTTCATAGAGGGCCAGAGTCTCTGAGTCTCTTCTCTTCAAGAAGAGCAAGGTTCTCTTCATAGAAGGCCATTATTATATGAACTATTTTATTAGGTACTCCATAAAATTTCAAAATCTTCAATAAAGCATCATGATCGATGGAGTCGAACGCTTTTGCGAAATCAATGAAGAGCAGATAAAGCTTTTATTCCATTCTCTTGACTCTTCCGCCGTAAGTCTAAATATAAAAATAAGGTCAGAAAAGGGGATATTCTACAAGGATTATTTTCCATGGAGAGTGAAATTTCCGGGGGGTGAACTTTTCAGGGGAAATTTTGTACTGAGGAGTTTGCCGGAATTCCTATACGAAATCTTTTTATTTGTCTTACTTTCTCTTTGTCGACTCAATTTTACATGTGGAGATGTTAGTGATAATTGTCCGGGGTAAATATTCACCGGGATTGAATTTTCTAGAAGATCTTTCCATGGAGGGGAGGGGGAGCCAGATTTCCCGGCAGTATTCAAAAAACGAACAGAAATTAAATAAATAAAACATAATTTTTTCAACTGAAAGTAAGGAGCAACATTAAAACTTAACACGAACAGAAATTATTACGTATATGAGAGGATTGCCTCGCTCTTTAAACTAGATTTTGACTTTTTGTCCTAGTTGTTCAAGAACGACTCCCAAAAAACAATTATTGGATAATTAGAACAATAGGAAGCCTTCTTAAAAGTACTAAGAAACTTTAGCAAAGAGCAAGGAATGGAGGAGGGGGCAACACTTCTCGTATACGAAATAACTTCTGTTTTTTTAAGTTTTAATGTTGCTCCTTACTCTCAGTTGAAAAAAATCTTATTTTATTTAATCTTTACTGCATCAATCATCCTTATTAATAATATAACCCAGGTAAGTAAAGCTATCCATGTAGTCGGATTTTTTCATTACCAAACAGCACTTCTTTGTCCTCATTTATTCCTAGTCTAAGTGACTTGGTCTTCTTAACAATAAGCTACTTATTGACCTCATTCTTGCACCCTGAACCCTCAAAAACTTCCAAAATTCATTAATTTTGGTAATATTTTCTTCGAAGATACTCAATCATCTGCAAAACCTAAGTTTACGTAAGTTTTACCTACCCGTTTTGTTCCATATTCTTCCTAAGCCTTTGCTGTGTTTCTTAGGACGAAGCAAGGGGCAGAAACAAGGGGAGAAGTTTCAGGAGGGAGGTGGTTAATTATCCTTTTGTGTGTTCATAGAAGTAGCTGGCTAATTGTAAATGTGAGTATTAATTGTTTATGTATTAGTTGAGCTGTTTTAGTTTTATATATATTTTTATTTACATTATTTTAGTCTTAAATTCTGGTTGTTTTTCGCTTTTTTTCCTTCTCTCTCTTTTTTTTAGGCTGGAGACGCCGTGTTGTATACGGGCGAAATATTCGTCTGTTTGCTTCTATTATTTTCCTTCATACCGGCCATACACTCATTTGTCGTCTCAGTAGTACCCCTACTCTGCTTTCTATAACACAGATAGGGAAATTAAAACAGGGAAAATAACATTGGATTTGCGACACACCCTCTGACGTTACGCGACACACCTGTATAATGTGGTCAGGTGTTTCTAGGTGACATTCCCGCCCTTGACAAGAGTTCAATGGTTAGATCAGGTGACACACCCCCTTTGTTTTTCAGGTGACACACCCCCATTATGTTGATGTTGATTATGTTATGTTGCTGTTGTTTGTTGGTTATGTTTTGTTGATGGTTATGTAGTTTGATGTTATGTTATGTTGATGTTATGTAATGTTGCTATGTTACGATGATGTTTGTTGATTATTGATGGTTATGTTATGTTGATGTTGTTTCTCGGTTATGTTGTTTGTTGGTTGTGTTTTTTCATGGTTATATTGTTTGATGTGGTTTGATGTTTGTTGGTTATGTTGTTTCTTGGTTATGTTATTGGTTGGTTATGTTTTTGATGTTGTTTGATGGTTATGTCGGTTATGTTATGTTACGTTGTTATGTTTGTTGGTTATGTTGTTTGATGGTTATGTTGTTACGTTGATGGTTATGTGGTTGGATGTTATAATATGTTATTATGTTATGTTTGATGGTTATGTTGCTTGATGTTTCATGGTTTTGTTAATGTTTGTTATGTTTGCAGGACATATTGAAATAAATGATGTTTTTAGGCTAGATTTCTAGCGCATGTCTTGCTTCTAGGCAAAAGCATGTCTAGACACGTTCCCGGGTGGCTGAAATCCCCTGCGATGTTTTTCTAGGCAAATTCCCTGCTACCAAGACTCCCCTGCAATGTTTTTCTAGACACAAACATGTCTCCCAGCTATCAAAACTCCCCCGCGATGCTTTTCTAGGCAAAATTCCCAGATGGTAGAAATCAACTACGATCGTTTTTCTAGACCGAACTCCCAGCTACCAAGACTCCCCTGTGATGTTTTTCTAGACAAAAAATGTCTCCCAGTTAGCAAAACTCCCCCTAGATGTTTTTCTAGAAAAAATTCCCAGGCGGATGAATTTTTTTATAGACATGTTTTTTATAGACAAAAACATATCTCCCGGCTATCGGCTATCGAACTATCGATCGAGGATCAGTTTATTTCTCCAAGTGGAGCTCTAATATTCCTTTCAAAACATTTGGACAAAGTAAACTATAGTTTTTATTAAAGGGCATTGTGCAACCCAAGCCAATCATAATGCTCCACAAAATGCTCCAAACCACCTTGAGATTTCACCCATGTGACACCCCCCCCCAAATCCCCTGGATGACCTGACATTATTGATACATTTAAACCATATTAAGAGGTATTATTGAAGGACTTTTAACGAAATGCACCATTTCATTGAGTATTATTTGATTTAACTCCCCCTCTAGCAAAAAAATTCATTTAAAACCTCTCGTCTTATCTTTAAGCTCTAGAGTATACTCGTCAATGACAATGCATACCACCTTGGTAAATTATGCATGATATTAAATACCCCCATGAAATCGCAACATCTCCCCCAAGAAATCTTTCAGGCGTTTTCTAATAAAAGTCATGGTTTTAAATCCCGCGATTCAAGTTTCTGCAACCCGGCCCTATCATGATGCCCCACAAAATACTCCACACTGCCTTGGCATTTCACCCATGAGACACCATCCCCCCCATCCCCAGGGTGACCTGATATTAGTGAGATTTCCCATTTTTGGCACTCGTTAGAATGAAGCGTTACTCTCCCAATTTGATGAAATCTGGGGGGCATTTGTTTTCAAGATATTAATAAATGGAAACGCGTGTCTTAATCGTACTAAGGACTACATCTTAAAAACACAGACAATGAAAATAAAAACAAGTTGATAAGCAATAAAACATAAAAAAAGGCAGCTAAAAAACACGACAAAAATTAAAAGATGAAAATGTCATATTATACTATACGCAAAAAAAAACCATCTATTATAGAAAACCGAGGGGTCTTCTATACTGCAACCCCAGGGGGTAGGAGAGGGGAGTGATATTAGATGCAATCTAAGACATAGTAAGAGCTTTTAAGGAGATACCCCTTTTTCACTAAGATAAGTTTATGGATTTTTCACAATATCCTAACAATAGGTTCCACCTCCCACCTAGTAGCCTGCATTTTCAAAGGGCGCATTGATAATAGATGTAGTTTTTTGGCGTTATTGTAGCTTTAAAAGGACAAACAATAACATGCCGAATATAAGAAAATACGAGGGAGAGAACTCCAGGGGAGGGGCGTCTGTGAGGGGAGGGGAGCCGTTTTGTCCGTCACCAGCTCATCACTGTTTTTTTATCTCAACGCAAAGCGGTAATTTTCAAGTGTTTATTTATGGTTATCCTGCCTCCCTCCACTAAGATACCGACCTGCTCAGTGGTCGCCTCCGAGGAAGAGTCCAGTCCCCCGAGCGGTTTCTCTTAGCCCAGGGTAAATTTTCCACCCAAATATCAAAACACACAAAGGGTGGAAATTCTTGTTCCCGCCCTTCCCGTGCACTGTTGGGGAGTTTGGTCAGTGTCGTCTCATTCCAAAGACGGAATCCGACCATCCCACGTGATGCAGGGGACTTTTCTCAATTTTTACTCGCTCCGAGGGGGCAAAATCCGGGCTTCAGCTAGGCGATCAAAGAGGCTAAAAACAGTCTTGCTGGAGATAATTTAAAGTTAGTAATAATGGGGAAATTATCGTTGAGTTTCTACGGCAACCCTCTAACGTCAGAGCATACCTGTTTCTAGCGTTCAGCTAGCAAGGTTCGCGCACTGGCAAGACTCTCACCCCCGGCAAAATTCCAGCCATTGATACATTGTTTTTCTGGAAGACCCCTGAATTTCTCGTGATCAGGTCTAATAAGAATGACGCAAGCGTATCTCACAAACTAGACTAAAAGGTCCCCACGGAGATCCAACACGGCACACACACATGCGTGTTACGTATTAGCGGCAATGTATATCTTAAGCAAAGGTACCTAATGGGAGAGCTTGAAAGATCATCTTGCGAGAGGGGTAGATGTCGAAAACGATAAAAAGTATACTTATGGTCCAAAACGAAATGGTACTAAGACACTGTTTTCACACTAGCACTAGATCTCAAAATGACCCCCACCCTTTGAAAACAGACATGCCCTTTCCCATTTTTTTTCTTTACTTGTGTTTGATACTCTAAGCATTTCACCTCACAACGTCTCACTATTACTGCCCCTGTGACAAACCTCTGTCATCGCCCCCCCCCACCACCTAAAAAAACACTTTCCAGACATTTCTCGTTAAAAATTTTATTTTCAACTCATTCATTCGGGTTTTCACAAGCAATTCAGCCCACAGTGTCACACTATAACAACTCTGAGACACCCCTCTGTCATCGCCCATCTCCCAAAAAATACTTTTCAAACATTTCTTGCTAAAAATTTTATTTCAAGTCATTCATTCGGGTTTTCGCGAGCAAGTCGGCCCACAGCACCAGACTATAACTGCTCTAAGACAACCCTCTGTCATCGCCCCATTTCCCTTAAAGCACTTTTCAGACATTTCTCGTTAAAAATTTTATTTCAACTCGTTCATTCGGGTTTTCGCAAGCATTTCGTGCCACAGTAAAGCACTATAACTACTCTAAGACACCCGCTGCCATCACCCCATCCGCAAAAAACATTTTTTTAGACATTTCTTGTTAAAATTTTTATTTCATGTCATTCATTTGGGTTTTCGCAAGCGATTCGCATCATAGTACCACACCATAACTACTCTATGACATCCCTCTGCCATCACCCCATCAACCCACAAAACACTTTTCAGACATTTCTTGTTAAAAATTTTACTTCAACTCATTCATTCGGATTTACGCAACCAATTCGCGCCACAATACAGCACTATAACTACTCCAAGACACCCCTCTGTCATCACCCCATCTCCCCACAAAACACTTTTTAGGCACTTCTTGTTAAAATTTTATTTCAACTCATTCATTTGGGTTTCCACAAGAAATTCAAACCACATTACGACACTATAACTACTCTCTAGCACCTCGACAGCACCGTTATCATTATTGTAAATGTCTTATAGCATTTGAAACACTCAAAAATACCCCCCCCCCCACACCCCCCCCCCACACACACACACGCACACACACACACACACACATACACACACACACACACACACACACACACACACAAACACATGCACACACGCGTAGAAGATAGAAAAAAGCTTTATTTCGATTCTGCAGTTCCGCCGGGCCTGATAGCATACTCTAAAATAGTGGAAACAAGACACAGTAATGCAATAAAATATTTCTATTGAAACAATATCATCATAAAAAATGATCATCTCAAATCTGCTAATACAATACTTCATCACATTTCCTTATGAGATGACAAACATTCCCATTTTTTCCAGAGAGGGAGGGGAGTATACACATCTTCTAGAAACTTACTCATACATTTTACTCTAGATAATGTAGAAGTAACGCTTGATGATGCTTTGTTTTTTTCTCATTCATCTTTAACCTCCCTTCGCGATATAACCCATCAGTGCCCTTTTTATTTTACTTGCAGATTTACTGTCTATTATAAAATTATTTTTGCATAGCTCAAAGTTTTGACACTTGGATATGATATGACTTATGACACAATTACAACAATATGTGTGTCTTATTCTTGTATCCTTATGAATGGTAATGCCAGAAAGATGATGATATGATTTATCAACAGGTAATGTGTTACCAGCAAGGGTAGCAGGAAGATGACCTTCGTTGTCGACTAAAAGTTTTAGACTACCATTCTCTTTGAGCACTATCATCTCTGGAAATGATACTGTCGTATATCCAGCATCAGTAATAATGAACTTTTTTGGTCTTCCAAAGGAATTTAACTCCTTAGTGTCATGCCAGCGCCCGCATACATTTCCAATAAGATCGTCATTAACACTTGTTTCATAATTCAAATACTTCTCTTTGATAGCGTTCAATGCTACGACAACTTTATTATGTGGGCAGACCTTATTGGAATACGTCATCCTCACCCTTTCCAAGATGGTACTAGTCACGTCTGCGTGGATTGTGTTTTTCATCAAATCATTTTTAAATTCCATGCAGATAACGTATGCTAATACTTTTTTTATTTTACTCGAAGTCTCATTGTCTATTACGACATTATTTTTGCATAGATAGCAGTTTTCACATCTTGATATGATATGGTTTATTATACTGATAAAAGAGTAGGCTTGTCGTCTCCCTCTATTCTTTTGTTTGCCAATACGTGAAAGAATAAGTTAGGATTTATCAACCGATAATGTGTTACCAGGACTATAAGCATGTAGTTACCCTTCGTCATCAACTAAAAGTTTTAGACTAGTATTTTCTTTGAGCACTAACATCTCTGGAAACGTCACTCTTGCATAACCACCATCAGTAATAATGAACTTTTTCGGTCTTCCAAAGGAATTTAACTCCTTACTGTTATGACAACACACGCACATATTTCCGATAAAATCACCCCTAACACTTGTTTCATAACTGAAGTATTTCTCATTATCGGCATTCATTGCGTCAATAACTTTATCATGTGCACATGTCTTTTTGGAATCTTTCATTTTTTCAAAATATGATTCAGATGTTTTTCCTTCCAATTTACAACTGATACTAATCGAAAACTTATCATAAAATATATATACTTAATGACCAACCATAGATTACAACTGGGATAGCCGCAAAAAATGTCATGGAATTGATAGAACTTGGAGTGAAATTGCTAGAATCAGGGGCAGAAGTGGGAATCAACTTTTTTCCGTCCTTTCGTTAGAAGGAGCCAAAGTTTAAGTCTTTGAGTATCTGATAGATTTTTCAGTATTGGGCATCCTCTTGGGTACCCATTGAGCGAAATACCGAACTTGATCTTCAGGATCATGAACTGAATGAGGGTATTTCTCACAATATACGTCCTCCGAGTCGAATAAAGGAATATCTTTACCATATTTTTCTATTAGGACCTTATCGGTCGGCACGTTTACCTTAACGTAAACAGCTCTCGCACTAAAAAAAATTAATATTCCTTGAATTTCCTCTTGTACTTGTTCTATTTCATAACCATTTTCATTAAATGGTCTTATAAGTTTATCGTAAAAGCCATTTCGGGTTATAAAATTCAATGTTGCACGCCACCGTTTTATATCGTACTTCTACATATTGTATTTGAGATTCCATTTAAAACTATAAACTTCACAATATTACTCAGCTAGCAATAGAAATGCCGCCTCGAAAATAACACCATTCGAGGAATGTTTCAGTCCGATATATTCCGAGTCAATCACACCGATCATTACAATATTTCCTGAAGAAAATCTATGTTGACACCGTGAACTCTCTTTTAATACTGAATAAGATCGCTTAAGTTTCTATCATTTTTCCATTATAGAACCATATAACCATTCTAATAACAGCTAGTATTCCACCATTCCTGAGCTAGCGACCACAACACAAGTACATACTACTACTACTACTATTACTACTACTATATTAAGGTTCTCCTACATACTGAATCTGGAGATATAATTTACACGAAGATTCGGCGGGGGGGGGGAGGAACCTGAGAGTTTTGTTTAAAATATTCATCCAAAAAGAAGTAGGTTTTTCTACGTTAAAGTTAGGTTCATCTAACTTTAACGTAGAAAAACCTACTTCACTTTGGCTCAATTTAGCTTCACTAAATTGATCACTTTGGATCAATTTAGTTTCAGATCTTTTACTTAATATTGCTCTCCCCAGACTTCAAAAATAATTGGCGCCTATAAAACAAAACCGTCTAAATATCCTTTTTGATGTGATAAACATAGAAATTTCGCCAGAAACATAGAAAATTCTCCAAAACAGGGAAAAATCTAATTTAACCAGGCTCTCGGTCAGATTTCACAGAGGAATTTCATTAATAACTATATAGGTGGGTCCTGAGAAGTCCAGACTCTCATAAATCATATTGATCGGGTGGCGCGCGCGAAGTGTGGCGAACATGTACCGAGCGTAGTGGAACTGTACCAGGCACGGTTTGACTGTGCCAATTATGACGCAACTGTGCCAATTGTGGGGGAAAAGTGCATCACATTTGACGTTCCGATATATACACCAGGTTATGGGAAGTCATCACCCCCTCGGCGGGTCCCAAAGATTGACCTTGAGGGACATAGTCCCTTTGTTCCAAATAGCCTCATGTGCGCTATAATATTCTTATATTTTCTAGCAGCCAGTGTTATTGTACCATGTTTCGCTTCTAGACGTGACAGTTTGAATTTGTTAAATTTAAATAAACAGGAAATCCTATTTAAATGAGATAGACTCAGAAAATTGCTCTTAAATGTCTAAAAGAACAGTTTGATTAATAACTTTGTACTGACGTCCCTGTGACTAAGCTTCAGGGAAGCACCCTCCCCCACACCTTCTTATCCACTGGCATGGTAATCAATTTTCTAGCAGCCACTGTTACCTTAGCTTTTATTATTTCCATGTGTGGCAGTCTTGACTTGCTACATCTTAATAAACATGAAATCCTTTTAAGTATTTCAGACATTGTAATTTACTCCTGTCATGCTGTCTGTCAGGTACAATTTAAAATATTCATTAATAACTTCGTAGTGAATGTCATACCCTACTGACATTATTTTAGTGAAAATTCGGTGAAAATCTACAATCACGATAAAATAGTATTTCGGATGTTGTACATTTACAATCGCGTGCTACCTTTTTAATGGTTTTAACTTTCTTTATATTTAAGCTCATGAATAGGGTGGACGAAAAGGCTATTGAGTGGATAACAGGGGGTCAAGTATTGTGTGGGATAGGGCTCCAATTTTTGGGAGATTTTTTTACGTAAGTGGAAATACCACTCTAGTCTTTACCGGGGTTCAAGGGACGCTATACCCAGCCTATGAGACCTACTACATAATTAGCTTTTCTGCTACCTAGGTAAATTCAAGCTTTTAAGATTAAAAGATTTATCGAGGAGATCACACTGAAAACTTTCAAAGAAATTTGAGGGATATCATATTTATTTAGTATTGTGATCAGGGACGTACCCAGGGGGTGAGGAGGGCCCCTCCCCATACTTCTAAATTTCACTGAATTTCTAGACATATTTCTTCAATTTCCCAAATTATCAATTAAAATTAATTTTTCTTATTATTCCCCCCCCCCCACCAATACAAAAAAATGTTTTTACTATCAACCTGTCTCCCGAAGAGCTCCTTGGTACGCGCTTTTTGTGGTGGTTATTCACTGTGTATAAGTGTTGAACGTTGATTGATTCGTTACAGCTAAAAACAAAATTTAAAAAGACAAGCCAATACATCCCGGGTTCTTATTTTGGCTTTAATCCATTCTTGAAAACTGGACTCCCCTTGTTCAGTAGCTTTGCCCGGATTGAACATTTAAGAAAAGTTTTGTTTTTTGAGGTGAGGGGGGGGGGGCTTCAAAACAAACATTTCTTATACAGATCTTTTTTAAGGGGGACAATTTTTTTTAGTCAAAAAAAAAAATTACTACTTTTGTGTCAAAAGATCAGAAAAAGAATAAATGAAATAATGAGTGGGGGATAGGGGCAGTTAAAGGGGTCAAAAAAACTTATCTAATCTTTACAAGGTGCACAAAGTGTGAACGGCAAAGTAAAAAAATGTAACGAAGACGACAAAAAGGTTGCACTAACAATAGGGGTGTCTCTAGAACGCCAGGGCTGACTAACTTAAATCTTTTAAAAGTATATTCCTTTGGTCATGAGGACTTAGAATGAATAGGTTTATTTTGGGCAGAAGTTCCATTGGCCATGGCTGCAAGAACAAATAAATAACAACCAATGAACAACCATAAGGAAGGGGCCAGGGTCCCGAGCTCCCCCCCCCTCAGTGGCTCCCCAGGATCCCGATCCTAGTCCTCAGTTGGGAGGACGGGGTCGTAATGAAGTTTTTAAATTTTTTGTTCTGACTCCAGTAAACACTTAGCCATTAAATGGCAGATTTGTCTTATGTGACAAAATCAACGTTTCTCATTTAAGAGGATGCGGTGCCTTAAATCATTTTGTGAACCTCAGTGCCGGCTGATCGTCAAAAAGACGAAGGGCCCCTTAGCAAATTTTCTTCACGGACTACCCATCATCAATAGCTAATAAGAAGTGACGGTTTGACAATAAAGTTTGATTGGAAAGACAATGAACTTTTACACATCCAATCGGCAAGCCTACCAATCAAAGCCGGTAGCACCACAAGGAACATTTAAAACTGCCAAATTGCGCGAACGATGCTTCTTTTGAGTCAATTTCAACTTTTTTCTAGAAGGTCTGATAGAACATTTCTAAAGCTGCCCTTCGCTGAACTTAAACAGAAGATTCTGCTCTATTTAATCGGAAAACGAAATTCACGCTTTCTTATAATGTAAGTTACATTAAAACTGAATATTTCTATCATCGGTACAAAACAGGAGAAGTTAAATGGTTTTTCTAAATTGTCCGGGAAAGCAGGGGCTGGTTTTTAGTTTCTGTCGTTTATTTGAATCCCTTATCCAAGCCATACAAGATGTGGCAAGACCCCTCGATCAATTCTAAATAGTTTGGCCGCACAGGCTAAAAGTGTTTATAATGGACGAGATACTACTAGTAATACTGCTAACAAATCATTGTAGTATGAACCTGCCTGAGGCCAATACAGCTACGTAGGCTCCTCTTCCATGCCATTCTATTCAAAACCTCCTCATTTGCACCCTTCCAAGGTGTTCCAATCTCACTTGACTGTTTCCTTACGACCTCCTCTTACCCCATTCGGGGTTGACCTGTTATTTCTTTAGCCCTAGATGGTTTGCCGACAAGTGCGATCTTTTTGAAATCTGTCATCCTTCCTCCGCAGAACGTGTCCTAGCCGTCTCAATCTTTCTCACCTAGAAAGCGGGATTGAACCACATATTTCGCACATTTTACTGTTTGAAACCCGATCAGTCAGACGAGTTCCCAAACGACTTCGTAGACAATTTTTCTGGAAAACAAATCCTTTTCCGCCTTTCGGATTGTCCACTCTTCAGAACCATACATTCACACAGCCATCACTGTAGCCTCCAATATACTAATCTTGGTTCACAGATTTACCTCTAATTCTTCCAAAAAATTTCAACAGTGAAAAACACCCTGGGCCTCAGATATTCTACTTTTAACATCTTTACCGGATAAGATAGGTTGATCCTTCAAGGCACCGAATCACCTTAATAGGATCATTAATAAGATGGACTTAAAAAGGTTATGGAATGGATAGAAGGGTTGAATGTTGATTGATTGATGTCATTGCTTATCCTTTTTAAGGTGGTTGTAAAAGCTAGTTTTGCCTGTTTATAACTGGGGATTGGCTTTTTGAAACGACCTTGAAATTGTACCTGATTTTTATTAGGTGCGCCATGGGCGGAAGATTGTAATCTTTTTTTTAACTGAAAGAAAGCGCTCTGAACCTTTAAAGAGAATACTCAGGACCGAAAAGTGGGTAAAAGGGTTACCTTCCAAATCAACAAGTTTTGAAATGTTTTATGGGGTTTTCATTTGAATATTCTTTCTCAAGAGATAATGTGAGCCCAAAGCACAGACAAGAATAAAAAGAATCCATTGAAAGGTGGAATATTACGAGGAACAATAAAATTCCTACAAAAAACAATCTATAAACTTGGAAGATCTTTAGATTTTAAGTTCAAAGGGTCAAAAAGACCCCCTCTGCAATATTCGGTCACCATGGGTTATGAATATTTGTATGCCCTCATAGCGGAAATTGGTGTCCGGTGTTTACCCCCCGGAAAATACCCCTTCACAGAAAATACCCCCCATGGATAATATCCCCGGAAAATACCCCGGAAATTACCCTCCCCCGCGGAAAATAACCCCCCAGAAAAACCCCTTCCGAGGGACCCCCCCAGAAAATGTTACCCTCACGGTGCTGGTTGGTCTCCAATCCCTCTGGACTTTAAAAAAGGACTATAACTCTCAATAATGATCTAATGAGCACACTCTGAAGTTTCTGCGACCCTGAGGTTGAGGTGTGGATGAGGAAGGGTAGACCCCCTCCTGTACGGAATAAGTTTGCTCATTTTGGGATCTAATGTTATTCTTTACTTTCATAAAGACTGGAGACCAGAAATATTCCCAGAAATCATAGGGGAGTAGATATCAATTTCACATTGTTGATACGTTTTTAAAGTTTCTTTTGTATCCCTTTCCCCCCCCCCTCCACCCAAGATCTTCCGTAAGAAATTTTCTGGGTGTAATTCAAAGCTACAATGGAATTGTGTTGGGGGAACTTCCCTAGAAGGGTAAGGGGTATTTTTAAGTTTAATATAAAAAAAAAAGATATTAAAAAAATCCAAGAAAAAGACTACGTTAATAAAAAACAACATAAATTAATTTAAAAACTTTCTCCACAAAACAAGTTTGTTAAAGAAAAGTAAAGAGCTCCATTAAGCCAAAAATGAGTGGAAATAAATTCAATCAATTTTTTAAGGGTAAGACTACCACAAATCACCATCAAAAAATAAATTAAAGCCAAAACGAACAGAAATTACAATAAATAACTATTAAACTGAAAACGATCTAAAACTAACATGATGAGGGCTGACGACCCCCACGCCTTCTCAAGACCAGAATATAATTTGCAAAGCCAACTATGCTTTCAAAGGAAAGCTAAACCTTTTTAAACTTTTTGGTTCCATATGTTTTTAGCTTAATTTTGATGATTTTTCACTTACATTTTTTCTTATTCTTTTTTTGTTATTTGGTACCCGCTACTGCCAAAAAATTCAGAAGTTCATATAGAGGTTTTTCAACAAAAATGGATTTTAGGATACTTATTCTTAGGATAAGTTTTTAACATACTTATGGTTTGTAAATTCATCTTTTTCACTCTGCTTAGCACTTCTCAACGAAACTAAAAAAACAACAACTGAAATAGAATTTTCAAATTTGAAACATTCTATTTTCCAAGG
>JAQQPU010013402.1:0-10167 GCA_029168905.1 Artemia sp. Kazakhstan ARC1039 | reverse complement strand
GGGGGGGGTGGTATTTTCCGGAGGGTATTGTCCAGGGGTTTTTTTCCTCGGAGGGGTATTTTCGGGGGGTATTTTCTGGGTAGTATTTTCTAGGAGGGGGTATTTTCAGTGGGAGTAGTTTCCACGGGGGGGATTTTTCACGGGAGGGTATTTTCCATGGGGTGTATTTTCCGCGGGTGTTATTTTCCGCGGGAATGGGTTATTGCCCGGGGGATATTTTAGGGGAAGGTAAACGAAAAATTTCCCAGGTTTTGTACACACGGAAGGTGTTAACTCCAGGAGGTGTTATGTACATTTCTAGACCTGGATTTGCTTAGACCTCTTGGAGGCTCTTCAGATGATTGTTAGGGACAATCTCCACATCGTTGCATGCAGTTATGACTAAGTGTGAAAGTGCTGTACCATTTGGTAGTTGTACCCCAGCAACAGAAAAATCAAGCCCTCTGTAAAGCTGCATCCCATCTGAAGAAAAAAATAATTTTTCTGAGTTCTCCCTCGTCTACAAGTGTACATCGATTCATAGACCTGTTACTGATACCGTCCTCTGATAAGATTTACTACAAAAAAAAAATGGGGAGATAAAGGGTACAAAATAGAGAGAGAGAGGGGAAACGAGGGAAAGAAAGACAGATGGAGAATGAGATAAATTAAGTGAGTTTACATGCTGAAGCTCTTGCTTTGCATGAGTAAAAGCGTGCACCGCAGATCAAACCCGATCCGGATCCCGAACAGATCCCAACAGACCCCTCGATCCCAATAGATCCAAAGATCCAAACAGGTTTTGGCAATTTTTTCTCGTCTCATTACTTATTCACATTTCTAAAGTGTTTTCTTATGATTTTCACCTTTGTTTCGCAAAACGTTTGACAAAACTTGGATACACAGTCTTTTCAAGTTTCCTGCATTCAGAATTAGACTCTGGATATGGGTTTATGCAGGGGAAGGCTCGGGGACAAGACCCTCTAAAATCCTGAATTTTACCGAATTTCTGGGCAGTTCTTACTTAATTGTAAATTTTATAATTACGACCCTCCCCCAACCTGAAAACAAAATCCTGCAGCGTGGCCGACTGTGGATTAGTTGAATTTGGGAAAATTGGCTGTAAGTATAATGCATTGTCTTGTGTGTATTTTTCTCTTTTGTATATTTTCTCTTGTATGTCTAACTTTCCCTCATTCCTCTTATAGATTTAGTTATTCTTTTACAATATGTTCTCTTGTGTATCTCTAGTATGGTTCAGCCGTTGTGGGTTCAGTAGATTGATCTGTGTTAGTCTGTTTTTTCATTCATTCTCAGAGATTGATCATGGTGGTACTCAAGGTTCAATGCTGAGACCAGTCTCTGTTTCTAATTTATGTCAATAACTTTATTTTTGCGTTAAGCCTATAAATTAAATCTCTATCTCATTCTGGATCTTTCTTAACCTACAATAGCAGTCGGTAGTAACTTGGATGCTCTTGTTGCTTCTACTGACGGTATCCAGTGGTGTCAATTCACGAAAATATAGGGGATGGGCAAGAAATTTTCATTTTTTTAAATGAAGATATATAAAAAGTTTTTTTTAAAGAGGGGAGGGCATCTTTCCTAATGAAAATGAAAAACTGGGTTTTCAACTAGACCTCCTCCAAATTGGTGTTCCCGATGGCAGCACCATCGATACTCGAAAGAGTGAAGTCCGTATAAAATTTAATAGACCTGTTTGAGAGGGTTTTACTGTATAGCTTGACGTTGATTACCTTGCTCTAAATGTTGCTAAAGTCGTGCCTGAAACTTTCTCGCAAGTGTCACAAGTCTGTCCGTCTTTAGTTATCTGAAATCCATCTTTCAAATGGTCAATTGGGTAAGGCTTAAGATCGTGATACATGATTCTCAAACACTTGAGTAAAATATGCTCCAAGTCCCATATTGATTCGATACGCAGGAAGGTATGCAGGAGCTTCGGAATTCCAAAGAGACTAAAAATACACTTTTCCTGAATCGATTCTAAGAATTTTGTATGATTGTTCAGTGTTGCCTAATGCTTGTTATTTAATAAAAACGAACAAGCGAAAAATAAGGGAACAAAAGACCAAATAGTAACGAGAACGTGAAATACGAAACAGAGCAGATATTTTGGCAAGAACCTCTACCAAACTATGTTTAGTGTTAGAAAATATGAAAAAAATAATCATATTTTCAAAATGTCCCAAAAATAAAAATACGAACCAAAAAAAAAAATACCAAAACCCAAAAAAAGCCACCATAAAAGACAAAAACAAAGAGGTGACTCATCATATGTAGTCAGCATGATCTTAGGACCTATTCAAGTATTTAATTATCCAATTGTATGGACAGGGCTGTATCCAGGTTTTTTTTCGGGGTGAGGGGTTCACAAAAAAATGGGGAGGGGCTTGATATAGAAAAATTAGTGATTACAGGTTTCTGTGAACAAAAATTTGTTTATATGTATTTTTGTTACTTTTCTACAAGTCGGGCGAACGTTTTGGGGTGAAATGTTCCAACTGGGTGACCCCCCCCCCTCCCAGACACGGCCATGTGTCTAGATTTCAATTTTTTTCAAAAACCGTTTTCAGAAATTCATGATAAAGCAAAGTATACTTTCTAGTAAAATGTTGTTCGGCGATAAAACAGTTACTTGATTTAGGTTCAGTTTTATATTTGCTTGTGTATCTTTCAGCTTCATAACTATTGGTGTCAATTGGAGGGGGAAGATGATGGCTTCATCCCTTCTGATGTTTCTCAGGTATTTTTATTGAAGAATGCCTTTTTTTGTATTTTTTTTTCATTAAAAAATGCGACAAATTTGCAACCCATTAGACATTGGAAAATATATCTCCCCCTCCACCTAAATTTTAGTGTATTGACACCATTGTCTTTTGTATTGTTCTCTTTTTCTCATAACCTGCTTTATTTCCCGGCCAGGGAGGTTTGCACGGGAGAAGGGGCTATGCTATTTCTGCTTGTAATTATTAACTTATTGACTGACTTACTTCGAATGCTCCCTTGTTGAAAGTAATGATAATATCTACAAGGTATGCAAAGCTGATATCAGTTAATTAGCTACTTCAGTACTGTGGTCATTAACGTTTCTGCTTCGCCTTTCAAGCGGTAGGCAATAGCAATAATTAACGGTCTTTTTTAGTCATCTAAAGTACATGCAAAAACACAAAAGAATAGTATAAGATTTCTAGAATGATAATGTTTTTAATGTATGTAATAAGTTGTCCTTAATTATGTGTTGCTACTATGATGAGAAAAAAGGCTAAATTAGGGATAAAGTCCAAAAATAAATTAAATAATTTAAGACCACACTGGCTATGATTGAAAATATGAAAAAGATTGCGAAGAAAAACAAATTAGGATATTTTAATAGAGGGTCTATTTTAATTTAATGTTTTGTTTTGAGGTTTATTTTCTTTATTTTGTTACTTTTAGCGGTGTATTTTTTTACTTTTTATTTACTTTTGTGCGCTGAGGATATTCGATATTAGGTCTCTACCGACATATCTACATATTTTTCTTTCCTTTTATCACTGGTTGAAAATATCCTCGTTTTTTATTCTTCGTGATTCTTCACATAAGTTTTACTTCTTATTTTTCCATCCCAACTACAATAAAGGCTAAATTTGTTCACTTTTCTCCGTCTTCATTATCGTAACTTTGGCCTAATGGTATAGCACAATCTTTTAAGGCTTAAAAGTTTGACATAATGAGGCTCACACCCCACAGTGTGTCCAAGAACCCAAGAAATTATTACAATTTTTGAAACTTTGAGCCAAAAGGTTACCCCCAAAATTATATGAACCTAAGAAACTTTCCTAGACTTTCAAACAAGGGAGAAACACCCCCGAAAGAGCAAGTGATCTAGATACAAATTACACCATCAAATTCAGCATATCAGAGAACCTTAGTTTCAAGCCTCAATGTACATATGCGAGGTTTCGTATTTTTCCCGAGAAGGATGATTAAAACTTAAAATGAACAGACATTATTCCGTATTTGAGGGGAGATGCCCCCCCCCCCCTGAATCTCCTGCTCTTTACGCTAAATTTTTGTCCCAAATGCTTTAAGAACGGCTACTCAAGGATAAGGGCAATTGAAATGGGATGAAAAGTATTTTTCAAAGTACATCAAGACAATGCGCGGGAGGAGGGCATTAGGTCCCACCCCCAAAAATCCTCAATTTTCTTGAATTTATGGGAACCTAATCTTCAAATTATCAAATAACCTGTGTTTGTTATTATTTGGCCACTGATTTCTTTTATTATTCTCCCCCCCCCCCCCCAAATAAATCCTACAGTCTCAAAAATTGAAGAGCCTGTTGAAATTTCTTTGCTTCTAATGTTAATTTTTTCAATTCATATTTAAAAAAAGAACAAATAATTTATAAGTTTACAAATAAGCTTACAATTACTCATTAACCATATTAATTGTTGCACTCATAAATGTTTTCAGCACACGACCATAGAGCTTTAGTGCATGGAGTTAAGGGGGCAGTCCCTTTATTTACTGAATGGGTTATATTTCTTTTATTGTCACTCTCTACTGATCTCACTCTTGAATAAAAAACTTGCTTTTTTTATTTATAACTAATACAGAAGCCATACAATACACAGAAGAAGGGGATAGCCCCCTTATATACCGAGGGGTTTTGGTTTGTTTTAATGTCTCCTTTTAACGATGTGAATCTTTAAAAAAAAATTGTTTTTTCCGTATTTAGTTGGCGGTTCCCGGGGGAAAAATAATTACAGCACCCCCTCCTAACTCCAATATAAGCAAGAAAGCCAAATCAAAATGCAAAATTTGATCTAAGTGGGCTTAGATCAGTTGCGGTGCCCCCCCCCCCCGGGGGGGGACCCGGGGGGGGCGTTTTTTTTTCCCCCCCCCCCCTAGGAACGGCTCTGTAGAGAAGCCATACAAAACGCAAAAGAGGGGGTAGCCCCCTTATGCACTGGGTTTCTTTTTGGTTTAATGTCACCCTTTACTGATGTCACTCTTTCGAAAAAAAAACTTTTTTCGTATTTAGTTCTAATACAGAAGCAGAGCCGTTCCTAGGATTGATGGTGACCAAGGAAAAATTAATAACAGCGCCCCCCCCCCCCCTCCCGACTCAAATATAAGCAAAAGAGCCAAACCAAAATGAAAAATTTGTTCGAAGTTGGCAATCCCCCAGTTTCGGTAACCCCCAGCTGCGGAGCCTGGGTTTCTGACCCGGTCCCCCCCCCTAGGAACGGCTCTGTACAGAAACCATACAAAACATAGAAGAGGAGGGCTGTCCCCTTAGATACCGAATGGTTTCTTTTTGTTTTAATGTCACCCTTTACTGATGTAACTCTTTCGAAAAGAAAAAAAACTTGTTTTTTTTTTATTTCTATTTCAAAAGCCACAAAAAATACAAAAGAATGATATAAGGCTCCAGTCCAGTGTTGCCGACCCTTCAAAACAAACTGTACCAGTTTTCCAACTAAAACTGTACCGTAAGAGGTTAATTTGTACCATCTGTGCGTCAGGTTAAAAAATTTTCATAAAAAGAGTTCTTTCAATAAACTAAACTTGAACAGATATCCGAGTCAGAAAGGAGTAAGTAATACCAACATATATTAGAAAATTTGCATTTTACCAAAAAAGTTTTCAAATCTACGTTCGGACCTCTGAATTGTACCAAAAACAGCATAATTATACCGCGTTGGCCAACGCTGTTTCATTGTGTTCAAACCTCTTTCAACCCAGCCCGCATGTGGTCAGTGTGAAAAGAATACGTTTAAAAAATAAAATGGTAAAGGTTTTCACTTCCATGTCCTGTTTGGCAAACGGCCTTCTCCTACGTAATTATAGATCTAAAATCAAAGTCGGTTTTTTATTCAAACGTGAAAGTTAATATAAGCGTGAACTCAGCCAATATTGCCTGAAATAGTTTGAAAGCTGCCGCAATTGCCTGGTCATGCCTTAACATCTGAATTCTCTGAGACGCAATCTTATTTCCCTTATGCTAATGACAGCCTGTCATTCTTGTTTGTATAATCATATGAACATTTCAGAAGCCAATGTGATTAACTCCCATCTTTTTACTTTATAATTAAAAATAACTTTCCGAAAAAATCAGTTTTTCAAAGAAAAGTAAAGGCCATTTTAAACTTAAGCTCAGCAAATACAAATACCTTTTAAAATTCGAACTCAAAACGACCAGAAATTACAATAAAGAATAAATGAAGCCCAAAACGAACAGAAATTAAATAAACAATCATAGCAAAAACATACAACAAGTAATGATATAAATGAATAAATAGATCTTAAAGCGAGTAATGCTTAGATTGAATATGAAAATGAAGCTTAAGACGAAAAAAATATTTTCCTATTGAAGTACAAATGAAACTTAAAACGAACAAAAATTAAATAAACAATCAATGCAAACAAACATACAATAGATATTAATGTAAATTAATAAATAAATCTTAAAACGAGTGAAACTTAAATTGAATATGCAAATTAAGCTTGAAACAATCAAAAATCACCTTAAATAAGAGTTTGGGTATGACCTCCTTCTCTCACTGTAAAAAGTCCAAAACCTACTGCGTCATTGGCGCTTTACTGAAAACCAATTTTGTGACAAATATTCTCTTTTGTACTTATCTCTGAAAATAAAAATTAAAATTATAGTAACATTTTGAACTGATGAGCTTTCAGCAATTAATATCATTAAACATCAAATATTCAGTTTAATTTATTAGCTCTTTTTAAAGTTGTTGAAGCCGAATATAGTTTCCCTACAAACAAGTGATTGGATACTGCCTCCTTTCTTAACTGTAAATAAAAACCAAAAGCCTACTGCGTCATTGGTGCTTAACTGAAAACGGATTATATTACAAATACTTTCTTTTCCAGTTCTTACAGCATTGAAAATAAAAATACAATTACAGCGAAATAAATTCTTGAACTGATGGATCTTTCAACAATTATTATCGTTATAGATTAAATATTCAATTTGATGTTGTTAATACTTTCCAAGACTGTTCAAGATCGCATATAGTTTTCAGTAAAGCGCCAATGACGCAGTAGGTTTTAGACTTTTACAGTGAGAGAAGGAGGTCATACCCAAACTCTTGTTTGTGGTGATTTTTGATTGTTTCAAGCTTAATTTGCATATTCAATTTAAGATTCACTCGTTTTAAGATTTATTTATTAATCTACATTAATATCTATTGTATGTTTGTTTGCATTGATTGTTTATTTAATTTCTGTTCGTTTTAAGTTTCATTTGTACTTCAATAGGAAAATATTTTTTTCGTCTTAAGCTTGATTTTCATATTCAATCTAAGCATTACTCGCTTTAAGATCTATTTATTCATTTATATCATTACTTGTTGTATGTTTTTGCTATGATTGTTTATTTAATTTCTGTTCGTTTTGGGCTTCATTTATTCTTTAATAGTAATTTCTGGTCGTTTTGAGTTGGAATTTTAAAAGCTATTTGTATTTGCTGAGCTTAAGTTTAAAATGGCCTTTACTTTTCTTTGAAAAACTGATTTTTTCGGAAAGTTTTTTTAATTAATTTTTGTTCGTTTTTGATTGCAAGAAATTTCAAGTTTTTAAAAATTCCTTTTTTCAAAATCAAACTTTAAAAAAAAATCAAATATTCATCAAAGTATTAAAACTGATATCAAAGTAACAATATCAAAGTGAAAAAATGGGTTTGTGTCAACCTCGGAGTTTTTATTATCTGATGTTCGAACTATTTTTAACAAAATTGCTATCTCAAAATGTTTATCGGATGGGTTTGGGGAAAAAGGGTTGGGGGGACTAGATTAAGCTTCAGTCTCTTTTGAATCTTTAAAAGGGAACTAGAACTTTCTATTTTCAATCAAATGAGCCCTCTCTGAAGTTTATACGAGTATCCCTTCTATAAAAACCATATAAATCCCCAGAGTATAAATTACAACGCCTGTCCCTCGGCTCTGGGAGGTTGTGTTGACCCTGGAGTTTCAATATCTGATGGTTGAACTATTTTTAATAAAATGGTCACCTGAAATTTTTATCGGATGGGTTTGTCCATCCGATACGCCCAAAGGCGTGGAGGGCGGGAGGGGCTATTTGCCCTCCGGTCTTTTTTACTCCGAGAAAATGAACTACAACTTTTAATTTCCAATGAACCCTCTCTGAAGTTTATACGAGTATAGCCTCCATAAGAACCATATATGCCCCCAGAGCAATATTTACAACGCCTGCCCCGGCCCTGGGGGGGGGTGTGTCGACACAGGAGTTTTTCTTATCTGACCTTTGAACTATTTTTAACGAAATGACCATACGTAAAGGAGTTTTGTTATACGATCTTTGAATTATTTTTAACAAAATGGCTACCTCAAATTTTTTATAAGATGTATTTGGGGGAAAAGGGCTTGGGGTGCCAGTTGCCCTTTGATCACCTTTGACTCTTAAAAAGGGCTGTATTTCAAAATCCAATCAAATAAGCCCTCTCTGAAGTTTATACGAGCATCCCTTTCATACGAACAATATATGCCCCAGGGCATAACTTACAACGCCCGCCCCCGGGCCCTGGGGGGTTGTGACGACACCTGAGTTTTTGTTATCTGACTTTTGAGAAATTTTTAACTTAATGCCTATCTCAAATTTTTATTGGATGCATTTGGGGAAAAGGGGCGTGGGGGGCTAGTTGCCCTCCAATATCTTTTGACTCGAAAAAACTTACCTAGAACTTTCAATTTCCAATCAAATGAGACATCTCTGAGTTTTTTACGGGCATCCCTTCAATAAGAACCATATATTCCCCAAGGGCATAACTTACAGCACCTGCCCTCGGGCCCTGGGGGGCTGTGTTGACCCCTGCGTTTTCGTTATATGGTCATTGAACTATTTAAAAGAAAAGATATCTCAAAGTTCTTATCGGATGGGTTTGAGGAAAAAAAGGCGTGGAGAGGGGGGGCTAGGTGCCCTCCAATCTCTTTTGACTCTTAAAAAGTGAACAACAACTTTCAATTTCCAATCAAATGATACCTCTTTAAAGTTAAAACGAGCATCCCTTCCATGAGACCCATATATGCCCCCAGGGCATAACTTATGACGCCTACCCCCGGACCCTGGTGGGTTGTGTCAACAGCGGAATTTTTGTTATATAATCTTTGAACTATTTTTAACAAAATAGCTATCTTAAAATTTTTATTGGATGCATTTGGGAAAATAGGGTTTAGGGGGAGGGGGGGGGGAAGCTGGTTACCCTCCAATATCTTTTGACGCTTAAAAAGTGAACTAGAACTTTCAGTTTCCAATCAAATGAGCCCTCTCTGAAGTTTATATGACAATGTTGTCTATAGAAAACCTTATATGCCCCCAGGGCATAACTTACAACCCTTGCCCTGAGGGCTGTGGGGGATTAGTCATCATCAAAGACCTAATTTCCAGAACTTAAAACTACGTTTAATAAAATGGCTGTCTCAAAATTTTGATTGGATGTGTTTGGGGAAAAGGTGGGCGTGAAAGGGGATTAGTTGCCCTCAAATCACTTTCGATGTTAAAAAGGGACTAGTCATTCGAATTTCCAATCGAATGAGCCTTTTTTGAAGTTTCTACGACAGCTTAAGTTTAAAATGGCCTTTACTTTTCTTTGAAAAACTGATTTTTTCGGAAAGTTTTTTTTTTAATGAATTCTTGTTCGTTTTTGATTGCAAAAAATTTCAAGTTTTTAAAAATTCCTTATTTCAAAATCAAACTTTAAAAAAAAATCAAATATTCATTGACTATTAAAAAGGAACTAGTCATTTGAATTTCGAATCGATTGAGCCTTTTTTGAAGTTTCTACGACACCGCCTTCTATAAAAACCTTATATGCCCCAAGGGTATAACTTAAAACCCTTGCCTTGAGGGTTGTGGGGGAGTGTCCTCCTCAAAAATATATTTTCTATCTGAAAATCAACTACGCTGAAAAAAATGGCTATCTCAAAATTTTGATTGGATGTGTTTGGGGGAATGATGGCCGTGGGAGGGGGGCTAGTTCCCCTCCAGTCACTTTTGACTATTAAAAAGGGCACTAGCCCTTTGAATTTCCAATCGAATGAGCCTTTTTTGAAGTTTCTACGACAATGCCTTCTATAAAAACCTAATATGCCCCCAGGGCATAACTTAAAACCCTTGCCCTAAGGGTTTTTGGGGAGTATC
>JAQQPU010013400.1:0-24372 GCA_029168905.1 Artemia sp. Kazakhstan ARC1039 | reverse complement strand
GCCATTTTGTTCAGCGTAGTTGATTTCCAGATAGAAAATATATTTTTGAGGACGACACTCCCCCACAGCCCTCAGGGCAAGGATTATAAGTTATGCCCTGGGGGCATATGAAGTTATTATTGAAATCTTTGTCGTAGAAACTTGAAAAAGGGCTCATTCTATATGAAATTCAAAGGGATACTACCCTTTTTAATAGTCGACAGTGATTTGAGGGCAACTAACCCCCCTCTCACGCCCACCTTTTCCCCAAACACATTCAATCAAAATTTTTAGATAGCCATTTTATTCAACGTAGCTGAAAGTTTTGGAAATTATGTCTTTAAGGATGACAACCCCTCCCCCCACAGCCTGCAGGGCAAGGGTAGTAAGTTATGCCCAGGGGCATATAGTTTTTATTGAAAGCGTTGTCGTAGAAACTTCAAAAGGGCTCATTCAATTGGAAATTGAAAGGGCTAGTGCCTTTTTTAAAAGTTGAAAGTGATTGGATAGCGACTAACCCCCTTTCACGCCCACCATTTTCCTAAACACATCCAATCAAAATTTTGAGATGTCCATTTTGTTCAACGTAGTTGAACGTTCTGGAAATTAGGTCTTTTAGGATGATAACCCCCTCAGAGCCCTCAGTGCAAGGGTTGTAAGTTATACCCTGGGGACGTATAAGATTTATATAGAAAGTTGTTGTATAAATCATAGGCAGCACGATCGCGCTGCCTAAGCAAAGAACGGGGACACTCGAGAACGAGACAAGAAACGGGGACTAAGTAAAGAGGAGGACACTCCCTCACAACCTTCAGGGCAAGGGTTTTAAGTTATGCCCTGGGGCATATAAGAACGATGTTGGCACAATGTATTATTTATTAATTTTTTCCTTTAGAGCAGGGACTTCTTATCGAAGAAGTTGTCGTAGAAACTTCGAAATGCGCTCATCCAATTGGAAATTGGAGTGGCTTGTGCCCTTTTTAATAGTCGAAAGTGATTGGAAGGTGACTAAAACCCCTTTCACGCCCACCATTTCCCGAAACACATCCAATCAAAATTTTTTGATAGCCATTTTGTTCAGCGTAGTTGATTGAGGACAGTTCCCCACAGCCCTTATGACAAGGGTTGTAAGTTATGCCCTGGGGGCATGAGGTTTTTTATAGAAGACGTTGTCGTAGAAACTTTAAAAAAGGCTCATTCGATTGGAAATTCAAAGGGCTAGTGCCCTTTTTAATAGTCGAAAGTGATTAGAGGGCAACTATCCCGCCTCTCACGCCCACCTTTTCCCCAAACACACCTAATCAAAACTTTGAGATAGCTATTTTATTCAACATAGTTTTAAGTTCTGGAAATTAGGTCTTTGAGGAGGACAACCCCGCCACAGCCCTCAGGACAAGGGTTGTAAATTATGCCCAGGGGGCATATAAAGTTTTATATAACGTGTTGTCGTGGAAACTTCAAAAACGGGCTACTTCAAACGTGGAAACTTCAAAAAAGTAACTAACACCCCTTCCACGCCCACCATTTCCCCAAACACATGCAATAAAGATTTTGAAATAGCTATTTTGTTCCAAGCAGTTCAAAGTTCAGCAAATTATACCTTTGACCAGGACACTCCGCCCAGAGTCTTCAGGGCAAGGATTATAAGATATGCCCAGGGAGCAAGGCCGTATCCAGGGGGGGGGGGGGTACCCCGTTTGGACCCCCCCGAATTTGGTAAAACCTGGGGAAAATCCGGTATCATTAGTCGAAAACTGAGTCAAAAATTAGTAACCCCCCTCGGAAAAGTCAAAAATTAGTACCCCCCCCCAAAAAAAAATCCTGGATCCGCCCTTGCCTGGGGGCATATCCGGTTTTTATTGAAATCTTTGTCGTAGAAACTTGAAAAAGGACTCATTCGATTAGAAATTCAAAGGGCTAGTGCCCTTTTTAATAGTCAAAAGTGATTTGAAGGCAACTAACCCCCCTCTCACGCCCATCTTTATCTCCAAACACATCCAACCAATATTTTAGATAGATATTTTATTCAATGTAGTTGAAAGTTTTGGAAATTAGGTCCCCCCCCACAGCCCTCAGGGCAAGGATTGTAAGTTATGCCCTGGGGGCGTATAAGGTTTTTATTGAAAGCGTAAAAATTTCGAAAGGGCTCATTCAACTGGAAATTGAAAGGGCTAGTGCCTTTTTTAATAGTTGAAAGGGATTGGAGAGCGACTAACCCCCCTCTCACGCCCACCATTTTCCCAAACACATCCAATCAAAATTTTAAGATATCCATTTTGTCCAACGTTGTTGAAAGTTCTTGAAACTAGATCTTTTAGGATGATAACCCCCTCAGAGCCCTAAGTGCAAGGGTTGTAAGTTATGCCCTGGGGGCATATAAAGTTTATATAGAAAGTTATTATAGAAATTTCAAAAAGGGCTAATTTGATTGGAAATTGAAATTGCCCTTTTTAATAGTCGAAAGTGAATGGAGAGTAATAAACCCCCCTTTTACGCCCACCATTTCCCCAAAAACATTCAATCAAAGTTTAGAGATAGCCATTTTGTTCAACGTAGTTGAAAGTTCTGGAAATTATGTATTTAAGGATGACAATCCCCCCAGACCCCCAAGGGCAAAGGTTGTAAGTTCTACCCCGGGGGCATATAAGGTTTTTATAGATAGAGTTGTCGTAAAACTTCTACTTTTCGTAAACAAACAGAATTTACAATAAATAACCGAGTCAAACTCAAAACGAGCAGAAATTAACATAAGTTGGGTGCAAAACCCCTCTGCCTTCCCAAGGCCAGAACAAAATTTGCACTTTACTGAAAAAAAAAAATCAATGTTCATTGTCAGTTTAATATACATATACTGATATTTAGTAATCAAAGTGTTAATATTATTTGATTTATTAAAGTTATAAAAGTAAGAACATTTTTTTTTCAGTAAAGTGGAAATTATGTTCTGGCCTTGGGAAGGCATAAGGGTTTTGAGCCCAACTTAAGTTAATTTCTTCTCTTTTTGAGTTTGACTCAGTTATTTATTGTAATTTCTGTTCGTTTTGGGATTCGTTTATTTATCGATGCTGATTTGCGGTAGTTTCACGCTTCGTAGATTATTTGATTTTGTTTTTGCGATTTTTTTTTAATGGAGTTCTTTACTTTTCTAAGTTTTACTTATTTTGTGGAAAAAGTTTTTTAAATTAATTACAATAAAACATTAGTTCCTAAATAAGTAGCTCAAAGCATATTTGCTTAGAAACAAAGTCTGTAAGCCCGTTTTTCTGAATCTAAATCACATAAGATCTTTAATTAAGTTTAAAATACGACTATGACTACACAAGTTTAGGCGTTCAATTTTAACATAAAAAAGAAGAAAATTGGAAAAATTTCTAATCAGAATTAGGAACCTTACCGGGTTATAGCAAGCTCCTAAGAATTGCACTAAAGCAATAAATACCATTCCAATTTGAAACTACCAATCACATTAGCTCTTTACAAGCTTCTGTTATATCATTTCAGGATACAAATCAAATATGGGAGGGAAGGTTTTTTAAAAAAAAATTCCAAGGATAATCACCTGAAAATTTTGCGAATCCCAGGATCTAGGTCAAAAAGGACCGTTCTCCCATGGGTTGCAAACAAGACTTCAACAAAATTTTGATGAAAGTATGCACCAGACACACCCCCACCTCTCCCCTACTAAAAACCAAATAATTATGTTCAATCGAAATTGATCTACTTAAATGACATCCTGAAAAAAATTAGATAGAAAGCTCTTTTGTCCCCTGTGGAAGCACCTATCTATGATTCTTTTTTTTTGCTGTTCCCATCCGACACACAGAACCGTTCCTAGGGTTTGTGGTGCCTGGGGCAAAACAGATTAAAGCGCTCCTCACCTCCTGACTAAAATATAAAAAAAAACTATCAGAATACAAGTGAAAAATTCAATCAAAGTGGGCAATTCTCAAGCCACGGTGCCCCAAAAGCCACGGCTCCCGGGGCAACTGCCCCGATTTCCCCCCTCCCCTAGGAACGGCTCTGCTGACACACAGTGGCTCCAAGCTGGAATGAGGTTAATGCTATTGGTTAGGTTGTACCAGGGAATATAGCTAAAAAGGATACTGTCTTCAGGAGGTTTCTTCTCAGCTTCCATACCAGGAAGGGCGGCTGCTACTCGACGGAAAAGCTGAAAAGAAGGAAATAAATTAAATAAAAAACAAAACAGTTAAAAACGGAAGAACCCAGTTAAGAATATTCAAAAAATATTTATAAGGATAGAGGTGAACCTAAAAGAAGCAGTGAACTGACAAATGAGAAAAAACCGAAATTGTCAATCATGATTTTACAGAAAACTAAGGACAAAACATTACAATGATAAAATTCTCTGATTAATTTATGTTATCCGCAAAATGTACTCATTGCTAAGGTGAGCTTGCACCAACGTTGCTAAGAATCCCATGCACAGGAAAAAGAACACCCACACAAAGAATTATCGTATTGAAGCAAGCTGTTTCGTATATCTGTTCATAGAAGATATATTTACAGTGTGGTAACAAGGTAGATTGATGCTATGTTAGGCAGTACAGAGCCCAGGGTTCGATTTCCACTGCTGTAAAGTTAGGTGACAGGCCATAGACCAATCCCTGTAAAAAAAAAAGACCAGGAAACTGAAACGTCGGTTCAACATCCTAGGCGCAGTCAATAGCTCCGGAGGATCTTTTATCCTTTTTTTTATCCTTAATGTATACAAGTTCCCTCTGTATTTATTCACTTTTTAAGGCTTTTCATCGTATCCTTTCATTGTTGTGTCAACTACCCTTATCTGATGGCAAAAACCAATTATATCAAATACCTATTGATCAAAACCAATTGAATGACAAAGTAACTAAATGTGATAACTTGATTTCTAAATCTTTCTAAAATAACTACTGATACTGGTGATGCAACGCAACCTTGTTTCTGATTGTTCAACTGCTTTTGGTTGAACAATCATTGACCTTTTTAATTTCTTACGTTAAGTAGCTTATGCCTCATAATTCCAATGTGAAATCACTAGAAAAGTATGAAAAATGTTAAATACGCCTTTTCACCGAAATGACGTTTGATTTTTTGATTAATTTCTTCGAACAAATAATGAACTCATCAATGTTAATTAATTGCTACAACTACCACTGTTACCAACAACTCACTGCAGCACAAAGTCGCCTATGGTCAACATAGCTACGCATGCTCCTGCTTAATCCCAAACTGCTTAAAGTTTCACTCTTTACACCCACCCTAGAACTTCTAATTTCTTTTAAAACTTTTCTTGTGACCTCTTCTCACCCCATTCAGAGACGATATTAAGTAATAGTGGTAGCAGTTAATTAGTTGGTAATTAATTACTAGTTAAAAAATTAGTTGTAAATGAATAACTACTGAAATTAATTTAATAATTAATGACTCATATAAGAATTTAAAGCTCGTGATTCCGTAGTAAACCTCAAAAAGGTTCAGTTAGATGAGAACATAAATCTTGTTCTTCAAAAAGTACAAAGCACAAAAGCTAAATCCTTCTCATATAAAGCAAAGGAATTTCCCACGTATTAAGATAATGTCGATGTAATGCTAATTAGCTCAATTGAACAAAAGCACCCTGCATCAAAAGACAGAACACAGATTACCCTCGATTCGGACAGAAGGTGTTCCGGTGGCAAATCAGCTATTCTGGCAGCATTAATAACAGTAAATTGGCTCCTGTCGATCAAAAGATATTTGTCGTCGAATATTAAGAGCGTATTTCAGCATTTGTCATACTGGGGCAAAAATCTGGTACTCAATTCCAGTTAAAATCTAAGAGCGGATAAACCAGGTTACTGAAAAACTATCTGAAAGTTAAATCTGTAGGGGAACAGTTCCAATTATTTTGTTTTTTGTTTGATAAGCTCATTAAGGTAGCTTTTGTTTACATTAGATTTTAATTTGCAGCGCTTAAGAATGCCACTAAGAATGTGCGCTATTTTTCCAGACTGTTTATAAATTTGTATTGAAATAGAACTGATCAAATCTAATTTAATTTCAGAATGACGTATCGAGCAGTCATTTAGTCAATGCGTCATCATTAGGTTCTGATCCAATAACTGGATATTAGATAAAATTATTAAGTATATCATTTCACTAGAATAAATACAAAAGTTCTCGCACTTAAAATGTTTGTAGTTACATACTTTTTGTGAAAAAGACCCCTTCCTGGCTTGAAAAGTCACTAAGTCCAAAAATAAAATAAGGAAAAAGAGAAAAAACTTACCTGCTTGACATTATATCCTGCTTTAGCAGATGTCTCGATGAACATTACATTGAGTTCACGTGCTCTTCTTTCTCCTTCTTCGGTGGACACTTGCCTCTTATCTGACAGATCTGTCTTATTTCCAACAAGCATAATAATGACGTCATTTCCCCTTTCGGTCCTTACATCATCAATCCAGCGAGATGTCTGGTGGAATGAATTAGCATCTGTAAAAATTAATGAACGATTTAGAGGTCAATTTCAGCAAATCCACACAGCAAACAGCACAGAAAACTTGACAAGAAGATTCAATGTTGGTTGTGATTTCAATACAATGATCATTTGGTCTTTGATCGTGCGATAGAGCGTAGAGAAAATTCAGTTAGAAATACTTAGTCGAACTGAATTCGGGAAAAAAAATTCTTTGAAGATTTACTGTTGGTCCTGATTTTAATATAGGGCTCATCTCGTCTTTGATGACGTGATTGAGCATAAGAGAAAATTTTTAAGTTCAGCTAACAATAGACACAGTCAAACTGACTTCTGGAAACCAGTTTGATTTGATTTTTCATTGTTAATTCTGATTCTAATAAAATGATCATCTGGTCTTTGATCATGTGACTGAGCATAGAGAAAATTTTTAAGTTCAGTCAGAAATAGAACAATGGACAATTATCTAGAATATACATCCCCCCCCCCTTTCCTAATCATAAATCCTGCATTAAAAAAGGGCAAATTGCGTAATTTACAATCCCTGCCCTGGGGTCTGCAGCGGGGATTGCATCTCGGAGGCAAAGTTACTAGAACTTTTGACTATTTTGAACAAAATAGTCCTTTCAAAATTTTTCATCAGTGACGAGGGAAGAGAGCATTTAAAAAGGGCAAGGGAGACTGGCTGCCCTCCGATGGCTATTCAACATCCCCTCAAATTTTCAATTTTTTTCAAATTCTTCAATTTTTATGTTCGGCATTCCTCCCCAATGCTTGGGGGGGGGGGGTATGTCATCCTTGTAGGCACAGTTGTTTGAGTTTTTGACTATTTTGAACAAGAAGTCTATTTCAGAATTTGAGCAAATATTTCTGGAGAGGGCAACTAAAAGGGCATGGGAGGGGGGCTGGCAGCCCTCCAATCGCTTTCCAATATCCTCCTCAACATGTCCTGAAAGTTTCAACTTACTACCCTCAGCTGTTCTTAAAATAATTCGGATCCTCCTTTTTGATAAACTGGATTCACATAGTGCCTCTTGATTTAGTATACAATACCCCTCAACATTCTCCAAAGGTTCACCTTAATGCCCTTAGCCTTTTCAGATACACCCAAAATCGAATATTTCCCCTTTTCTTAAAGATAAATCCCGCATGTAAACAATCGGCAAATTGCATAATTACAATCCTTGTCCCAGGGCTATGGGGGGCATGGCATCTCTGGAAGTATAGCTATTATACCTTTTGACTAGTGTCAAAACAAAATGTAACTTCAAAAATTCAATCTGTGTTGAGCGGAGGGGGTACCTAAAAGGCAAGGACGGGGTGGTTGCCCTCCAATCTCTCTTCAACATCTCCTCAACATACCTAGAAAGTTTCAACTTACACCCTAAGTTGTTCTTTAGAAATTGCTGATACTCCTTTTTTCACAACCAGCAAGCATGGAGTGTGTTTTGATTGTCCTGGCATCCCTCTCAACACTTCCTCCATTTTTGGAGACCCATGATCAAACATTCCCTCTTTTCCAATAAAAATCCTTATATGTTAACAATGGACAAATTGCATAACTTATAGCCCTTGCCCCAGAGGCCGGGGCGGGGTTTTAAACCTGGAGGCATAGTTATTTGACCTTTGAACTATTTTGAACAAATTTTGATCTGATACATTTTAAGTAAAATGGCTGTGAGGGGGTGGGGGGTGGGGCAATAAGCAACTTGCATAGCTTACAGCCCTTGCCCCAGGGACTGGAAGGGGGGGGGGATCAACTTTATATGTTAACAATAGGCAGCTTGCATAACTTAAAGCCCTTGCCCATCGGGCTTGGGGAGGGGGGATTTCGAACTTGAAAGCATAGCTATTTGACCTTTGTACTATTTTTAAGAAAACGGCAATCTCAAAATTTGGATGCGTTTGGGGGAAAAGGGCGCGGGAGAAGAGGGGATGGTGTCCTTCAATCATTTTGGACTCTAAAAGAGAACTTGAACTTTTGATTTCTAATTGAATGAGCTCCCTCCAAAGTTTAGACGACCGCCCCTACCATAAAAATCTTATATGTTAACAATGGGCAACTTACATAACTTACAGCCCTTGCCCTAGGGACTTGTGGGGGTTTTATCGACCCCGGAGGCATACTTATTTTATCTTTATACTATTTTGAACAAAATGGTTGTCTCAAAATTTCGATTTGATCTATTTGGGGAAACATGGCGTGGGGGGAGGATTTGGTTGCCCTCGGAGTACTTTTGACCCTGAAAAGGGAACTAGAACTTTCGGTTTCACATTGAATGAGCTTCCACTTAAGTTTACATGACCACCCCTTCCATCAAAACCTTATATGTTAACAATGGGCAATTTGTATAACATACATCCCTCGTCACAAAAGCTGGGGAGGGGGGTTATCAGCTCCCGAGGTTTAGCTATTTGGCCTTTGGATATTTTGAATAAAATCATTACCTCTAAGTTTTGATCAGAAGCATTTGGGAGAAAAGGGCATGGGGGAGGGGCTGGTTGCCCTCCGACCACTTTTGCCTCGGATAAGGGGAACCAGAACTTTTGGTTTCAAATCGAGAAACCGTTCTCTGAAGTTTAAACGACCACCCCTTACATAAGACCTTATATGTTAAGAATGGACAACTTACATAACTTACAGCCCTTGCCACAGAAGCTGAGGGGGCTGTCAACCCTGAGAGAATAGCTATTTGACCTCTGCCTACATAGCTTGCAATCCTTGCCCCTGGGCTGTTGGGGGGTTTTTCAACCCTGGTTATTTGACCTTTGGACTATATTGAAGAAAATGACTTATCTAAAAATTTTGATCAGATACATTTGAGGAAAAGGAGGCGGGGGGGGGGGGAATCCATTTGTCCTCCAATCACTTTTGACACTAGAAAAGAGCACAAGAATTTCCAATTTTCTATCGAGTGAGCCCCTCCAAAGTTTATACGACCACTTATTCCATATGAAGTTCCCCTGAAAATAGCCAAACACATTGAAGTCTTATGGCTCTTTACTATACGCAACGCTATTTACCTAATTTTTTTATATATTTTCGTTTCAACTGTAAAGAAAGTAGAAAGAAAAAAATCGTAAAGTTCACACCAAAACTATTATGGGTAATAGGCTATATAATGCGACTTGTTTCTGAGGGTCGAGGGCCCAAGCTACTAATGATTTTGCCCAAGCAAAGGCATGGGCACCCATAAGGTGAATTTTAGGGGGGTGGGACCTACCTGGTATAATCAGCACTTCCAATGCTGTATAATAGAAATATCAAATCACAAAAATATAAGAATATAAGGCAACGTAATTCAGCCACGGGGAGGGGGCCTGCCCCCCCCCCCCTTACGGGGACCCATGAGCGAAAGAAGGGCCATCATAAACCCCTCGAAGTGGTATCTTTTGCCTAGTATATAGTCATGTATACATAGGCAGAATAGAAGATTATAGAATATAGAAGAAAAGCCATTTTTTTAGACTACACCTATAAGACATTCTTGCAAATAATAAAACATTTATCATCTTTTTCATTTTTTGCATCTTTCAGAGTAAAATCCTCGTTTTCAGGTGAAAAATAAAAGAGTAGCAGGAAGAGATAAAATGTAAAAAATGTAAAAAAATGTAAAAATGTAAAAATGTAAAAATGAAAAAATGTATAAGAGTTGCAAGGAAGAGATAGGATTTACACTACCAATGAAAATAAAATTTATTATTAGATGCAGATATACAATCACGATGATAATAAAGCAACTTACTTGTAATGTCATAAACTACTACAGCAACCGTGGAATCTCTGATATAGGAGGGAATTAAAGATCGAAACCTTTCCTGACCAGCAGTATCCCAAAGCTGAAGTCTCACAGTTCGGTCCTCCAAATACATTGTTTTTGAAAGGAAATCTATGCCAATTGTAGCCTGGTATGTATTATCAAAACTATCATACATGAAACGTGTAATTAATGACGTTTTACCAACTGAAAAGTAAACGTTATTTTTAGATGTAATACATCATTTAAACTAATATAATTTCTAATAGATTTTAATACATAGTCAAAAAGTACAGACAAGATTCCAGAAGAAATTATGGATGGTTAGATGGATTAGTTAGAGGTATCATGTACTTTTGATTAAGCAGATAAAAGTTCAAATGATTTGATCAAATGAAAATCTCAAACTGTTGTTGCCTTGTAGGTATCTTAAAAAAGTTATATATGAAATGGAAATTAGTACCGTTTTGCTAATTGAATTTTTAATTATTCTTGCTTTTCAATAGATTTCTAGGTATCTTTGTATTACTAGTATGCAGTATAATCTGGTAAAAACTGAGAAACATCTGTTGCACTTAGTGGCACAGATATATTAAAGCATATTGAAGTATAGTGCATTTTTTTTAGCCAATCGTTTTTAGGTTCAACACAAAATAAAAAGAAAAGAAAATATGAACAACAGATAAATTAAATCAACATATTTCAAACAAACAAGATTCAGAAAAATGTTGACACTTTGACAGGTTACATACATACTCAACTCCCCACCCTCTGAAGAATGCCTGGTTTCGGCCATTTATTCTTGTACTCAAACAGCAAAACCAAACACGTTTCATGATCTTTAATATTTTTCAAGTAACTGCAAAGTACAGCTGCCATTTTGACAATACAAGCAACAAACAAGATTCTTAACAGCAACTACATATAAAAACATGTCAAACACGAGGAACTGTGCACCCCACATAGCGCTCTGAGATGCATAGCAGGCGGTAGAAAGTGGCGAACTCCTCAATAGCTGCATCCAAAATTTCTTCTTCCTAACTGTGTAAAGGTAGAATGATAGGGAATCCAATAGGCAGCTCATTAATGCCATACTAGTAGTTGTTATTGAGATAGAGGAAGCAAGTTTGTTGCACATACAGTCTAAATAACAGCTTTACTTACAATTTTGAAAGAAAATTATCATAATTTGCAAACAAAAAGAAATTCAGAAAAAAGCAGCAGAAAAAGTCAAGATTACTTGCAATACAGAAAAAAAACGTTAGAAGAAAAGGTCAAGATAACATGAATAGACGATTACATTATATGGATTGGACCAGATTTTGTCTAAGGATAGCAGTTCCAGGATTCTACACATACAGTTCTATTCCTTAGGGAGTGTTTAATGTACACAGCAGAAACTCATGGGTAGGACATCATATTATGTGATCAGGATTAGAAGGTGGGGGCGCTCAGAAACCTCCCAAAAAGAGAGCTTTTGGCCTGATTTCTTAAAACTCTTAGAAGATGGGGATCCTTCAGAACAATCACCCCTGTAACTTGATCGAAATTAGAGAGCGAGTCTTCCAGATAATCAAACAAGTAAATGGGTGACAGTGTGAAAGTCTAAAATGGAAATTTTTTATTCGGATTTAAAATTTGCATTTAAACAGTTATTTTCTGGACAATCTTTTCTTTATTCTATAACTAAGAATGCCTTCTAGATGCTCTTGAAAATTTAATATCAAAAACAAGATTTTTACTGAAAAGTAAAGAGCAACTAGAACAAACAAGAAATTACAGGGTTCGGACAGGTCGGTTCGTTTCAAATTATAGGCTCTGTCCTATCTTTATAGGATTTCCAGGGCCCAAATATAGGCCAAATATAGGATTCGGAAGTCCTCGGGATCAGATCTGTGGTAGATGGCGTGGGATGCCTGGTCACATAAATTCGTCAATTCCCGAGTTTTTGCATTTATTTATTTATTTTATTTTTTTATTTCAGATACAAACCGTAAAAATAGTAAAAAACAGTAAAAAATCAAATAGTCATACTGTGCCAACGATTGACTGATACAGGTAAAATATTTGTAATCACTCTTGCTGCTTCTTCGGCATCAATTTCGATATGAGGTCAGTTTTTCTCTTTGCAAGAGACTGCTCCATTCTCGCAGATTCCACCATCTGCTCTTTCACTTGTTCTGGACTTCACAACTCCTTCGAGCAAAGAAACAGCTAGGGCAATGCCTATGGAACTCTTGGACTCGGCAGCATTCTGTCGGTCGCTTCCTGAAGTAGAGTATCTGCTACTGTTCTCTTTTCTTGCTCTGATGCTCTAAGTTTTTTCTTTTTGCTTTCCAGGTCTTCTATTTTTTTTCTTTTTGTCGTGGACCTCATGCAACTTCCGCTTGCTGTCCTCTTCGAAAGCTGCTTTCTCTTTCTCGGATAGCTCTTCTATTTTCTTTTCATCCAGATACCAAGACCGTGCGGAACGTGCAAGATTCAACAGCTCTTTTGTAATAACAAATCGTTCTGGTTTTCGTCCATAAATCCTCAACTTTCCATATACCATGAGTCTCGCATCCAGAACGCGTTCAGAAATCAAGGCCTGGTCTTCACAGAGAGACCCTCCTATCACCCGACAATAAATAACAAAATAAAATTCTCTACATCATCGAGGATCCAACGCCAACAAAACAACCACCCCCCCCGCCAAAAAATGAAACCATAAAACAACTAAAAAATTATTTAATATTTACCTTTAATAAGAAAATTTTCATATGTCTCTTAAAGGAGCCAAGTGTTTGTGACTGACGAACTCAGCAGGAACCAAGTTCCAAGCACATCCCACAGTCACGATCAGACCAAAGTCTGAACAAACCGAAAGAGTAGTCAGAATCATCATATCCTCCCAGTTTCGAACTGTATACAAATTTACTTCCCCTACTAGTTTAAGTAGTCCAGAAAAACAACATGGGAGATCTCCGTGGAAGAATTGATATGCCAACAAAGACAGAGATACAACATAAATATCTTTAATCTTAGGAGATCAACAGGAGTGTTTGTAGTCGACTGGAGAACTCTTACCGCTTTCTCATGAAGAACATGAACAGGAGCAAGTACAGAAGGAAATGTTGACATCCACACAGACGAACAGTAAGACATATAAGGGAAAATGAGAGAGAAATATGAAAGACGGAGCATAGGAAAAGGAAATAAACGCTTTAATTTACGGATGATTCCAAGTCCAGAGGAAATTTTCATTCTTATTACTTGAACGTACCACTTAAACGATAAATTTTCATCCAAAAGAACTCCAGGAATCGCACATATCGATCAGGGGGGCGACCTATGGAGCATCTTGGTGTAGGAAGCTCAGTAATTGTGGGGCAGCACATACCTGTATGGGAAAAAATAAGAAGGTACGACTTTTCTACATTTAAAGCTAGTTGATTTGTATCAAACCAATTGAGTATCTTCCCAGTCATTGCTTGAAGCTTTCGAATAAGGGATGACTCATCCGGAGCTGCAGCACCTAGAGTAGTGTCATCTGCAAATGCTACCAGTTCTACTCGATTATCAGATGTGGACGCCGACATAGTCCGATAGTAACATTTCTGAGACAATCCACAGCAAACATTGGTAGTTAGGGTGTTAAGAAGTCGGTAGAGGTCGTTCACATAGATCAGGAGGAGGGTTGGCCCAAGAATAGAGCCTTGGGGTACTCCGTATTCAATTGGAACTTCCTTGTCTGTATCTTCCATGGCAATAGATCTGTCAGTGAGGTATGAAGAGAACCAAGACAATGCTTCACCACTCACACAGACTAAGAACCATATTTGCACTAGTGTGGGGAAGGGTAAAGTAGGTTAAAATGCATTTAGGAATTATAGGCTGTAAATATTTTAATAGGCTGAAAGATATTTTCAGAATTTTATAGCCTTGCATTTATTTTCAAGTAGGTGTAACTTCCATACCGGATCTTAGCTCTTTGATGAGTCAAGAAATGAGTTTATTCTGCAGTGTTAACATCATTGAAGACAGTTATGTAAATTTCTCAAAATCCTGGGTGGGGGGATTGGGAGCCAGTTTCCCTAAATCAGGCGAAAAGGACGGTGAAATTCTAGTTTGCTAATTTATGTTATCTTGGAAAGGCATTAGGTTAGGAAAATAAAACTTTCAGGGATAGCTCTACAGACTAAAGTTTGTAAAACAAATATACAACTAACTATATTACAGAAACTGCTTTTCATAGAACTCAGTTTTTTCAGCAAGAGCAATCTTAAATAATTGCAACGTTTGCACAGAAACTACAGTATTAGGTAAACTATTCCAAAGTTTTGTTTCTTGGTTAATAAAGCTGCATTAACCTACTTTATTGTGCAGTCATGGCTGATACAGTTTATACAAGTTTTGTCGAATGGCTGAATAAGGACAGCTTGAAGAAATCAGCCCAGTCCATATTATCAACACCCTTCATAATACAGAACGTATTGATCAGGTCAATCCTGTCATGTCAAAACTGCAGGGAAGGAAGTCCCAAACATTGCAGTCAGCGCTGATACGGTAAATGACTCAAATATGGCACAAATTCTGATGCCCAATGTTGAACCTTCTCAAAATGCTGCGAGTCACGTTTCCATGTCGGATACCACACAGAGGAACAATATTCTACCACCAGGCATACTATTGTCTTGTATAGTGTCATAAAAGTTTGAAGGTTAAATTTCCAGAAACTTCTCTTAATTCAAAGTAGCCCATAATTAGCATTTCGCAAAATTATTGACACATGTTTGTGAAACTTCAACTGGTTATCAAAGTACCTAAATCCCTTACTGAATCTGCAGATGAAACAGGTGTATCACCAAGAAAATAATGATAAGTCAAGCTTTTCGAAACGTAATGAAGTACAAAACATTTTTGATGGTTTACAAACATGGAGTTTGATTTACACCAATCATTTAGGGCATTCAGATCCTCTTGAATAAGGGCAACATCTACCGCGGAGGTGACACTTTTATACAGTTTTACATCATTCACAGACAGTTTGACAGCAGAGTGATGAATTGCTTCAGGCAAATCATTGACAAAACGCAAGAGGTTCAGCTAAACACATGGCTATCTTACACAGCAAAGTGTTACAAATACCATCTATATCTGGAGCTTTATAAATGGATAGGTCATGGAGAATTTTTAAAACCTGCTTCAAGGAAATATCAGAGTCATTGAAAGGCACTTTATCTGCTGAAACAAATTTGGTAAAACAGGGTGGACTGCATGCTTTAACATCATTTGGGTTTACAAAAACTGACAAAAACACTTGATTAAACACATCAGCCTTTTTCTGAGCATTCCTTATTAATTCACTAGCAGCTGGATCATTAAAAATGCACAAATCAGTTGAGTAATCAGCCTTTTTTCAACTAAAATACTTCCAAAACTTCTTTGGGCACCCTTGAATGTTAGTGATGATTTACAATTTGAGTGATTCCCAATTTATGCATAGAGATTGAGTGGCGCAATTCCAAGCCCTTTTACATGCACACCACACGTCTTTGTTTTTTGTTTTTTTTTCAACATATACTGTCTCCATTGTTTATTTTTATCACTAATAGTATCAAGTACAAATTTTGGAAGTCGTCTTCTTTTCCTTGTACCTTTTTTTTATGTAATAGCATGGTTTGAACCTATCACATGCTTCTTTTATAACCTCTCAGATAAACTCAAAAGCAACATCCACATATGTATTACTAAACTGAAGCTCCTCAACAGTAGAAACGGAATAGATAAAGTCTTGAATTTCATTGTAATGACCCTTAATGTAATCATAATAAAATTTAAAACCAGAGTTCACTGCTGCATTTACATTCATTGATAGAGACATAACTACAGGGTTGCTTTTATCTAGAGGTGGCAGCCCTCTTTGGAAGAAGAAGGCAGCATCTTAAGGTCTACTGCCATCTGGAGATTTTGCGATCACCAAGTCTAGTACATGGGGAGTGGAACCACTTCTGAGTCTTGTGGGATCACCAACATGCTGGCACAGAAAACTATCCTGCAAGGTTTGAACAAGCTTAAACGCAAAACTCTGGTCTGTCCCCAATGTTTCTTGGGATGACCAGTCAATATCGGGTGCATTGAAGTCACCAAGAACAAGAATTTTTGAGGACACAGACAAAAGGTATGATGGATAACTCAGCAGGTGATTGTCTCTTAGCATACTATATTTATTTCTAGAAGGGCTTCAATATATGCCCACAATCCTCACATTTTGGATACCACTGGCAACATAACTTTCACACTAAGTACTTCACTTAATTCCTTAATAAACGAAATATCAACTTCTACATATTTCAATTCTGATGACAACAAAACATAAATATAAACCTCTTTTCAAATGCTTGTTGTGCACAATGTTATAACCACTCAGTTGGCAGAAATGTCCATCAGGATTGAGGCAGTACTTTGGAAGAACCTCAGTAATGATAACTATTTCAGGTTTCTGTAAATTTAACAAAGAATACAGTTCATCAAGTTTGTTTGAAAGGACTTTGACATTTGTATACGACAGAGAAAGATTATCTATCCATTTCAAGCCTGGAGGGTGCTGCTTGTCCCTGATTTCAGGCCCAAATCTGCCATGCTACACTAGCTTAGGACCAAATCTACCATATCTGATTTTCCAGCCAACCTCTCCAGCACTAACTTCTGCATTCAGTTCTTCTTTCAGCATTTCATATTTTTTTCTATTCAGCCATCTCAATTTTTGAATGGTCATGCAAAATTCTAAGCTCAGAAAATCTTGCTTTTGTTGCATGGAGATTTGTGGTTAAAAACAGACAAGCCATGTCTCTCTCAATAGTTGTCTTGAATATGAGTTTCACAGGCCTGCATTTTCCTGCTTGATGTTTACCTCAACAGACTGTAAAACTACACTTTGACATGCAACCTTTGAGAAAATCTTCATTAATCTGCTTCAAGTCAGATTTGTTCTGCTGCTTCCTGCTGTTTGAGTTCTCTAGCAAACCAAAAGCAATAAGATTTTTCTATGTTGCAACCAGGTCTGACAGAAATTCACCACAGTTTAGCCCCAATCCACCCTGGTTCCCTGAACCAGCAGTTTTATTTGCGATTTTTTCAGAAAGCTCCTTTTTCAAAACACCAGATTTTTGTTCTAGAATGGCTGCAACATACTCACAAAACTCCAACATCAAGGGCACCAGCAGAAAATTTTCCGTTGGGGGGAGAGACGCCAAAATAGCAGTGGTGGTTGGGCAACAGGGAATATATTTCAGATTTTTTTTTAGGAACAAGCTTATTTTAAATACTTTAAAAAAAACTCTCAAATAAAAGGAGTAATTAAATTGCATGCAAAAAGAAAAAATTACAGTAAACTTTAAATGACAAGGATTCCTGGCAAAGGGATCAGTTTATTTAATCAATAACATATTTAATTATTCTGCATTTAATTTTTTAAAAGAAAATCAAACTTAAACCAAAATTACTGAAAGATTTATTGCTTTGGTAGATTATAACAGATGTAGACTTGTCTTTATGCAATTTCCTACACATTAGAATAGTTTAAAAAACAAAAAAAAAATAGTTAGAAAAAAACAATCAATATTTCAATGATCTCTGCTTGTATTTTGATGGGTAATAACAGTTTGTGGTAACAAACTATAAGTAAGGACTGACCCAGCTCAATAGTACCCAAAAATCTAAAAAATAGAATTTTTATACAAATAGATATATCAAAAGAATTGAATTATTATGCTGATTTCAAATATATAAGTTTAATTCAGTTTAGTTATACCCATCAAAAGGTACAAGCCTGAGAAAATCTGCCTGATTTTTGAAAAAAAAACAGAGAAAGACTCTCTAGAGGTCACAGAATTTTAATGAAGATCACACCATCAGATTCAGTGTATCAAAGAACCTATGGAGGTTTCAAGCTCATATCTGCAGGAATGTGGAATTTTGTTGTTTTTGCCAGAAGAAAGATCACGGATGCTTGTTATTTTTCCGAGGGGTGATTGCATTGAACCAGTGGGCCTAGAACGTCAGGAGAAGGCTCATTCTAATGGAAATGAAATGTTCTAGTGCCCTTTTTAAGTGACCCAAACAATTCGAGGGCAACTAGGCCCCCTCCCACACCACTTTTTTCCCAAAATCGTCTGATCAAAATTTTGAGATAGCTATTTTGTTCAGCATATTTGAAAGGCCAAATAACTTTGGAGATAAAATGACCCCTACAGCCCCCAAGGAAATGTTCTCAAGTTATAAAGTATGCCCATTGTTTATGTATAGTATTTGTTGTTGCAAAGTATGCATACATTTTTCAGGTGGGGAGGGGAGGATCCTGATTGGAGGATTTTCCATAGAGAGGGAAGTTTCCAAGTGGCGAACTTTTCACACTGGTTGAATTTGCCATAATTTCTATAAGAAATTTCTCTACATGTCTTGCTTTATCTTTACCCATTCAATTTTACATGTAGAGATTTTAAAGGTAATTGTCCAGGGTAAATTTTTGCCAGGATTGCATTCTCCACAGTATATTTCTATGGGCAGGGGAATTTTCCTGTGGAGGTGGAGCCAGATATCACAGCGTTATTTAAAAATAATCAGATATTAAAAAAAACAAGTTTTTTTTCAACTGAAAGTAAGGAGCAACATTAAAACCTAAAAAAACAGAAATTATTATCTATATTAGGGGGGTCGCCCCCTCCTCAACACCAAGCTTTTTATGCTAAATTTAAAATTTTGTCCCAATTCTTTAAAAATACAAGGGTTGTTTAATTACAGCTATAAGTAACTTTTTTTAAAGTGCTGAAAAACTGTAGCTTGAAGAGCAAGGTACTGAAAAGGAGGCAAACCCTTCATATACATAATAATTGCAGTTCAGTTTAAGTTTTAATGTTGCTCCTTACATTCAGTTGAAAAAACTGTTTTTTTTTTATTTAATGAGGCTTAGAGACAAACATTTTTCTAAAGGCAATGGAAAAAGTATGTCAGTTAAAGTAAAAGTATATAAAAATGAAAAAAGTTAGCATTTACAAAAAATCCACAAAACAATGGTTTACTTACAAAAACTAAGATATAAACTCCCAGCATTCAGTTCTGTTGTTTAATGCTGAAGCATTGGACAGATATTTCTTTAACAATATTGACAGTTTTTAACTTGGTTATCAATCACCAAAATTTTTAATGCCTTTAAACTTAGTGTTTGTAAAAAGTAACACATTATCAAAGTACGGTAGTTTGTTAAAGGTAAAGGTAGTTTGTTAAAGGTAAACCTCAGCGGCCGCACATGCAAAGGAAACAAAGTTAAAAAAGTCAAGTATTCCTGAAAAAACAAAATACAAAAAGTTTTATCTTATATCTATCAAGACCTAAAAAAAAAAACGCAAGAAACCAAGGAAAAAATAACAACACAATCAGGTTGGACAGTTAAAAGACCTGATAGATGGAAATACCCTTAATTAATACAGGATCAAGAAATTTCTAATAGTAATGTGTCACAAACGAAAAATAATCTGAAAACTCTTTGTCTACGAGCAAAAAAAAAGTAATAGCTGTAAAACTACTAACGGAAAATTCACGCTTAGTTTACAAAATCTCCCTTCCGCTGAGATTGTGTCCAATATATTTCAGTATATGTGCAGTATATCCAAAATAAATATTCGTGCTGAAAAGACATGGCATATAATGAACTCACTTGCTATGTTTTGATACAAAAGTTTCCCCGCACTATTCCAATGAAATTATGTCCGGCCAAACTGGAAGCAGCCAGGGTGTTGCCTGACGACTGGGGGTGTGACGGAGAATAATATTAAAATTTCCCAGTCCACACCTCGAGCCGGTAGACTGACTCCCAAACTCCCCAAAGCCACAAATACAATAAATGATCTTACGTACGCCCAATCCACTGTCAGTGAATGTTTCAAGTGAATTTAAAAGTGAAAAATTGAGGAGGCACCAACAATGGTGGGAACTTATGGTTGACAATTGGGGCTGGCAGTATTTGGTCTATCAGCCCCTAGGGTCGAACTGGGGGTTTTCATACAGATGATAATGTTTCACGTCGTATTTCCCAAGGCAGCATTATTAACTATATAGCAATATAAGTGAATTCAAAACATTAGTAGCTAAGGAGAAAGGCCTGACGTGAGAAGTTCGTGGTCGGCTGATGATGACAAGTGGTGTTTAGAATCCTATTTGGCATATTCCGCCAATCGGGTAGCTACCTTACGAAAGTGGTTTACGAGAGCCTTTCCTCCAAAATGCTTCGGCTATGAAAAAAATTGTACCTAATCAAAATAATAATCTAAAATCAACCTGGAATATCGAAACTAAATAGGTAGACCCTATATTATGGGAAGCTCGTGTTCCGGCTCCCCGACGAATGGCGTTTTGTTCAGTCCGTAGGAGAGACGGTTCCTAAACTCCTCTATGAAAATCAACCTATATTTCTACAAAATGATCCACGAAGCCCATCCCCACTCCTTATTATGTTGTGTTGTCGAAATTAAATAGACGAACCCTATGTCGTAGGAAGTTTTAAGTGGAGCTCAACATCAAATAATGTTTGGTTCTGTTTGGGGCCTCAGATTTCTTTATGAAAATCAACCCACATTTTACAAAGATGATACTACTAAAAATGAAAACTACTAGTATAAAAATGCATAGCTGTAAACTGATCATTTCCAGATCATGACAACAGAATCGAGGCCTTTCCGAATGGCGATTATTGATACAGAATTTATCATAATAGCAGATGCGAAGGAGAACGTTATATACTCAGCAGCTATGTTGGTGGTCAACGAAGAAGGTCGAGATATATGCGAAAGATTGGGATTTAACTTACAATCTCAAAAGGTATGCACCCCATCCTTATAAATATGGCTTAGCACTAGCAAATACCCCTAAATTTCGTCCGGCTAGAAGAGAAGTTAAAAAAAAAGTATTGGAGAAGAAGTGCAAAACAACTTGGCTGTTTACAACTGACAATAAGGCGTCTACAGAAGAATCTAAATATCAAATATTTTTATTCCAATGGGCCCAATCAAACAGATCTTGATAAATGCAGATCCCCCAAAATTTGTTATAACCTAGAGAAAAATCCAAGATGCGTCAAATATGAAGGTATACATCACCCCTTGCTGGAAATTCAATATTATAAACAATTCTTATTCAACCCTGAATCTGAAAAATACAAACCCCTAGGAAGCAAATTATTTCGGAAACGTAAGAAAACACACCAGAGAAAAAGAGACGCCTATAAGAGTAATAACAGGAAAAGTAACAAAGCCAATAGAAGATTCTAATCTCTATCCTAACACGATAAAACCCAAACCAAATCCTGAAAATTCCAATTCCCTTAGGAACCTTGAGTAATTAAAAATTAATGTATTAAATTAATATATTAAAATAATGTATATAATGTATTAAATTTACATTTTAATGTATTAAAATGTATTAAATTCTACAAAAATGTATCATTTGTTACAATTAAAATCACGCATCTACAGATACACCGACCTCTGACGACCTCTCGCGTATCGTCATTGCTGACCTGGCGAAAAATCAGAAAGACGTAATCTACATGCAACATTAGTGACTCCACTAGGTAGAATATTAACTTATTAATAAAAAAACATGATAAAATTCCCCAGTTGTCCGCAATTAAATAAACTAGATTCAACATCCGAAACATTGCGTTTTATATCCCCACAATGTTTCATTACACATAAAAAAAGTCACAGTATGAATAATGCAACTAAATTTTTGAGTGAATATGTTTTAGTAAAGGTGGTGGAAGAACTAAACTTTACCACACTACACTTCCTACTAAAATCACCTAGAAGCACCCTGGAAGATACAGTGATCTTAAGAGTAACAGGAAGTTTAGTATATTATAACTTTAGTGCATGGGTAGTGTTGACAACAGTTGAAGGTACTAGATTAGCTGCCAGAATGGCGTTCAGAATTCTCTTACGAAATATTCCAATGTCCAAGTATCCCCTAATTGCTGAATTCATCACAGAAAATCTTTGGCGATTTCAGGATGACGATGGTATTACTACCATTTGACCCCTTCGATTCCTAGCCATATTAATAGATCAATGGTACAATCTACTAAATGGAGGAAATTTTCTTAAAAAATTGTACAACAATTGCTGGAACCTTAATGGCGTAAACCCAGAAACAAAATCCAGCACTTTTGAAGTTATCCCGCAAGCTTATAATGATATAAAGAAAATTACATTAAACTTCTTCAAAGAACATGAAAATTTCCGATCCAAAGTGTTCCCTGGTTTTGTTATTATTGTAAGTGAACAAAAATGTTGCATTGCGTCGCACATACAACTAATTTTTACCGTCGTAAAAGTCATAAATAATCTGCTTTCCTTAGCCGAATGGTGTCGCAAAGTAATTCGAGAAAATATGTGAAAAAGGAATATATTGAATACATTGAAGGACCTATACCTTCCAAATGAGCTATTAGTATATTTGATGCACTTAGACACAGATAAGGATAATAAAAATAACATAGTGCTTGAATTTAAGTTTCTCAGCACCAACGTGTTGTTGTGGGAAATTTATTGAAATAATAGTATGCTAGCGCTGTTAGATGTACGCTACGTACTACCCAAAGATACGTCAATATTAAAACTAAATGCAGATGATTATGGGAGGAATCGCGTATACAAATAAATCTATCAGGAATAGCGTCCAAAATTATACATTTGCAGAATAACACCATAATCTGTGTCTGAAAATTTTCTTTTTTCATCAAAAATAATTTAACCAACATTACTAAAATCGCGTATATCTTAAGAAAAGTTAAAACCCTACACCCACCTCGCTGTCTAGTGTAATTACCCTACTATCTAGTATAGTCCTAGCAATTTATTATGAAAACAAGGTCTTAGTAGTGTTCATGTTAATAGGCTACTAGTGCATTTACATATTATTTACTCTATGATTCAACAACTTACAATCCAAACAATATATACCGCTCTTGATGTATTAAAAAAAATATCAAAGAACAAAATATAAAACAAAGTTTCATCATATATATATATATATATATATATATATATATATATATATATATATATATATATATATATATATCATAACCAAATTAAAGCTAAAACTTAGCCATGAACATTCAAAACCCTAAAAACATAGCTCATAAACGTAAGTATAATATAGAAATTTCGTTTGGCGAATGTCATAAACAAATTCACATCTTAGATTAATACTGATAAATTAATACAACAAAATAGCCCAAGTTAAAAGTTAAAACACCCAAACAAATAGACAAATTAATAATAAATTAATTCTAGAAGCAAACAAAAAGATGAGGCCAAAGAATATCATCAAAATCCTCATTGTTCACGCTGCCGCCCAAGATATTGTAAAGCATGGAGTAATATTTAAGCTTGATATTTCATTGGAAGAATGAGCCTGAAAACCAACTTTTACATCATGGAAACCAAAAGTAACCCCAGAGCAACTATATACTTCAACCATAAATTAAAGACAATATGTTGAAGGAGACAGTAAGATTTAGTATCAACCCAAAGATGTTGATTTCCCTATGATTAGTTAAGAAATAAACCAATCTTCCATAATGAGGCAAGCCACGCACAAACAATTTTATATGAGAAACACAATCTCTAAGTGCTTTTAAATCTCCCAAAAATGACGTTCTGAAAGGAAATCCAACCCATCCATTAACAATGCAATCCCAGTGATTAGCCCCTCAACGATAAAATGCCTTATGAACTATCCAAAGATAGCATGTGAAAATGAACTCTGAGATCAAATTTCAACACACCTGTAGATGGAAATATCAATTCCCTTTTGATAAATTACAAACCAGCCCATTGTCCATGATGAACACAGCCACGTTCAAACAATTTTGTGCAGCACTTATACTGTAAGTGTTTTAACATTTTACCCATGAAACACAACACGAGTGAAGGACAATAATCAAACGTCAGAATAAGTGAGTACAACAAGAGACACGTAGGATGGTGAAATAGATGTGAATTTGCATGTATACATTAGTAATTTAGATAACTTATCAATAGTGTTCACTGAGGCACATACCCACTGAAGTTATTTTAGTGGTATTACCAGTGAACATGGTAAACCCAGTATTGTACATCTTAACTCATTCATACATAT
>JAQQPU010013399.1:10207-20573 GCA_029168905.1 Artemia sp. Kazakhstan ARC1039 | reverse complement strand
CCCCCCCCCTCCCCGAAAAAAATCCTGGATCCGCCCTTGAGTGCAGGACATATATATTTTATTTACATGAAAAGTAATCATGACCAAGGAAAATTGAGCATTGAAGGAAAATTATTTTCCTACCAGACGGAAAATTATTTTATTGTACTACTTTCTTTCAGGATAATTTCATTAGTATTTATTAATATTTCCAGGATAAATAATTTGTTACTAATTAATTTATTGATTAGTAATCAATTATTATTAATTATAATTTAGTGATTAATTAGTAATTAAATTAATATTCAAAGGAGAATTGCACTACCCCTGTTCTTTACTCAAATGTTTAATTTCCCCTCAGATTAAAGCATATTAGAGCTTAATAAATATAATATGTTGGCGATTCCAAGTATTTTATTGCACTATTGCCTTTCAAAATTATCAATTTAAAAATACTGTGATTAAAGAGTACAGCATTGAAAACATGTCTTCTTAATTTAATTAAAATATAAGTTTAACTTTAGTGTAAAGAGGGAGAGGGTGAGGGGGGCAGCAGGCCTAGGCGACTCATTGCCTAGGCCTCATCATAATCAATTATGGTGACTTTTATTCGTCATAAATTTTAGCGCTGCTTTTTACTTTCCTGCGAATAATTTTTTTTATTTAATACTTAATTTTAAAAAGTTGATAAACAGCTTTGAAAATGCGTAAACATCAAACTTCTTAAAAATGCATAGATAAGAAAAAAAAGAAAAAAAATAGGCTGGGGGTTTGAGGGGGTGACAGTCCGCTCGCAATTAAGACGATCTGTGTTTGTCGTAAGTTATAACGTTGTTGTTTTTTTATGTCCAGAAGATGCTGATCATCTTTGAAAATATCTACTCGTGAAACGTCTTAGAAATGTTTAAATGAAAAAATAGTCAATTCCAGACTCTAGCAATCAATCCCGAGGAATTTGTAATATTGTGTTCATGCATTTATCTTACCCGTTTAGATCACTAATTCTATAAAAAAAAGACTAATAAAGTATAGTTAACACGTCACAAAAACCAAAATAAGAAGATGTATCAGTAGTTTCGATACTAACCTACTTATCATCCAGCGAAAAAGATATCAAAGACTTTGGGGGAAACTACATGCAGTGGAATTTTTTTACAGACTCTAAGTCCTAGTTTATTCCCAAATGAGTCCTTTGAAATTCCCAATGGAAAATTTTCTGTCACATCACTAGTAGCCTATTCAGCTGGCCTATAGTATTGTTTGCTATTCAGGGGTACCAATGAAAATGAAGGGAAGGGGAAAGGATTTTCTTTTGTAATGAAGATACAAAAAATATGTTTTTCAAAATCCAAAGGAGGACAATTGTTTCAGTGAACATGCCAAAAAAGGAGTTTTTAAAAACTAGGGAGGGAGAGAAAAATCTATAGGGGTCGACTCTCCCCTCCTCCCGTTTCCTAGAAGCATCCTAGATGAAAGTATGAGCAAAATCAATGAACTTTAAAGATTTTGCGAGTTCAGGGGGCTGGAATAGGTTTGAAAATTAATGTTCACGATACTAAGTCACTAAGGCTAGGACTGAGTGAAGATGAAAAGGTGACGTTGGGTAACGAAAAGATTGATCAGGTGGGCAGCTTCACTTACCTTGGTAGTATTATTAGTGAAGATGGTGGGAGCAGTGAAGATGTTAAAAGTAGATTAGCCAAGGCTCAGGGTGTTTTTTCACAGTTAAAATTTTTTTAGAAGAATAGAAAGATAAGTCTGCAAACCAAGATTAGAATATTAGAAGCTACAGTGATGACAGCTGTCAAATATGGCTCTGAAGCATGGGTGCTTCGAAAAGCGGATGAAGATTTGCTAGATGTTTTCCAGAGAAATTGCCTGCCGATTGTTCTGGGTACCCGGCTGACTGACCGTATTTTCAACAGTAGGCTGTACGAAAACTGTGGTCCAATCCCGCTTTCTAGGGCTATAATGAAAGAAAGGTTGAGATGGCTAGGGCACGTTCTGCGGATGAAGGTTGACATATTGCCGAAGATTGCCCTTCTGAGTTGGGAGGACGTCATAAAGAAAGAGTTAAAGGAAATGGGAACTTCCTGGGAAGGTGTAAAGAGGGAGGCTTTGAATAGATTGGGATGAAGGAGGAGCGTGCGTAGCTGTGTTGGGCTTAGGCAGCTTGGTGCTGCGGTGAGTTATTAGTAGTAATAGTAGTAGTATAGTTATTTTTAAATGGCACTGGAGAGAAAATTATCCCCAAAAACTTTATTATTTTTAATTTTTGGAAACCTTAAGAGGCATTCATATAATTAAGCTCCAAAATGGCTTCAGTGAGCCTTTAAGGATATTTTGGTATCTGCTTGCTTGAAAAAAAAACTGTTTTAGAGAAAACAATGAAAATACGAATTTAAGAGATAATCAAATGCTTTGACGTAATCTAGAATTTCAAAATTTCTAGCTGAAATTGAACTCCAATTAAATTTTTACTCCATTTAAAATTGGAATTTCTCACCAAAAAGTTCCAAGTGGATGATATTTGAAGCAATTACTTTCTCCGCATCAGATATTTTAGCATTCCAGGCGAATAGTCAAAGGGTCGCCCACATCCGACAATGGTTTACACGAAGTTGCGCACCACAAGTGGCGGAAGTGTGCGTTGCTTGGTGCAAAAAGCACGGCGCACTTCCACCACATGGAGTGGTGGAAGTGCGCCAGCGGGACAAGTGGCACTCAGATATGTAGACTAGGTAGAGCAGAGTGGCCACCTTATCGTAAACTATATTGATAAAGTTCAATAGTGCAAGAAGTGAAGATATACCAACGAGGACTGAAATTATACTCGGTTTTATGTATAATGGGTATAGATTGGTATAATGGGAGTAATGTAGTGCTTACATTTATAATGGTATAATAGGGTTTGTGGAAATTGTATTTTCACCGCAAAGGGCCCTCTTTTTTATTTTTCTAAACCTTTGGAAAACGAGAGGAATAAAAGGGCTACTGAAAAACCTTTAGAAAACGAGAGGAAGAAAGGGGCTACTGAAAAGGGCGAATTCACCGCAAAGGAAAAGCTGAAATCCCTCAAGATGTCCCTCTGAAATCCCAAGAAATCCCTCTGAAAAGATGAAAAGCTCATTATCCCTCAAAAGTACCGTGTGGTAGCCCTGTTCAAGACCGGACCTGTTTTTTCTCCTTTTTGGTCTCCACATGTCTCTTCCTTCTTAACCTTTCCTGTGTCTCTTCCTTTCCTATCCTTTTTTATTTTTCTAAACCTTTAGAAAACGAGAGGAAGAAAAGGGCTACTGAAGATTGGTCACAGGGCTCTAGAAGACCAAATGAGAAGCATCAATTCACAAAGGGGAGGGGAGTGAGCTGAAATGTACTTTTTAAAATCAAGGGGGGGGGGGATTTTCGTTGGATTTTTATAGTTCTTTTTCAGTGAAAATACGGAAAATCAAATCAAAATGAGGAAAGATAGAATTGAGTGATGAAAACATCGAATGTAAATTGAGGATGATTATATACTTATATATTTTTCAGACAATAATACATTAATCAAGAATTTGGATTTGTACGTGTCAGATGCATATGCTGTTGGAATGTACGACTCATGCAAAGATGTGACGAACCCAAATACGAATAGCAAGGCTATCTATCTAATGTGCATGCCGTGGTCAAGTCTGTGCAACCCGTACAGGTAACTGATATTGATGCTGTATAGAGTTATCTTCAAGAGAAGTTAGACATTTTTGTTATTCAGCTGTTATGTTAAGCTGTAATGAAATTAGTTTAATTGGTATTAGAATCGATAGTTTTTTTCTGACTCGGTCCTATGGTGTTGGTCCTGTGGCCCGCTGGTGAATTTATCTTTGCCTGGAGATACGTTGCCGGGGATTGAATCCCGGCTGCCACAGGACCGGTGCAAGGACTTCTGTAGTCTCGAAGTGTCATTAATAAATGGATAGATAGTTTTTCCTTCCCCATAAACTGATTTCACCATCACAATTCATATTTTTTTTTGGGGGGGGGAGGGGGGTGAATGATTAAAAGAAAATGAATTGATAATTTAAACAGTAAGCGCCCAGAAATTCGGGAAATGTTAATACTTCCATAATAAAAGAAAATTTATTGTTATTTATGCCGTTTGTAATTTATGTTAAGATTTAAGACTGATTTATTATTTGAAAAGCTTTTTGATAAATTAACGCTTCTTACACTATTAATGCTTATTACGCCATTAACGCTTCTTACATAGCTTATTACGCTATTGACGCTTATTGCATAGCTTAGAAAGCTCAACTTTTTTTAACTATTAAAAAATTTTGAATAATACTTAGTTTTATCTTGCTAAAAACCTTCTGCTTCAGTTTTTTTTCAAAATGATTCTTGATTTTTTTTTTGTGAAAGCATATATGTAACGCGAGTCGCGTATAGTGATCGCTTTTTGTGGAGGGGTGATTATGTCAAAATCCAAAATATAGATGAATTTTACAGAAAATATGGTTAGAATTAGAAGTAAGTGAATATTTTTCAATGGTCCAGGCTCAACCAAGTCCCCTGCATGTATGTATTAATGATTCCGATTGATCGACCCAAAGTTACATAAATCTTTTGATTTAAGAAGTTCTTTTTATTTAAGAAGTTAATAAATTCTTTTGATTAGTAAACATTTGAACCTAGAACTTCTTTTCTTGATATTTATAGTTACTGTGTTATGAAGTTTCAAATTGTTGAACTACTGACGAAAGTAGAATGAATTTATGTCAGGGTGAGGGAGGAAGATAAACAGAGGGTGCCAATTCAAGAAAATGTCAGGGAAGAATTTTTTCATTTAATTTAATGAAGGTGAAAACAGTGCATTTTTCTAAATATGACTGGAGGGGGGGGGGCAATTTTGCTTTTTGTCAATTTTTACATACTCATTCCCGCAAAAGGTTATCTTCAAAATCTAAGGGGGGAGGAATCCTGATCTTTTCGATTGTATAAATGAAAACTCATCTGAAGCGTGGCCCCCCTCGAGTAGATTTCCCGAGGGATTAAAATAATTGATGATCCTTGCGGGTTTTCGTGTTAGATGGCTGTACCACCATAAAAAATGGACGGTACTTACGTATTATAGCGACCAAACAGTTTTTCTTAATCTGTTTTAAAAGTTCTCTGTGTACACTCGAAGATAATCAGCTTAGCCTGAGTGAGATAAATACTATGCAGGTATATTTTAATTAAATATTTAGTATTTAGACTTGGTTAGCGTAGGTATTTAATATAATGCGTTCTGGACTGCCTGCTTTCCATAATTCTCCGCTGTAGTTTTCATAAATTTGTTACTAAAGTATTATATTTTCATCAAATTTCGGTATATTTCATTAGGATTAACCTAACTAAATTTCTTGGGTGTGGTCGCTATTATACGTAAGTACCAAATGGGCTTCTACTTGAGAAATTTTTTACGATTTTTTGACTAATTTTGACTAATTAAACAAAAATTTTGACTAATTTTTGACAATTATATCATATTCCCACAAATGTTGCTATTTTTGATCGGTCTTAGCGCAACCTCATCTCTCTTAGCTCAACCTTAAAGACTCTATCCCGGCCAGTGCTTATTTAAAGTACTCTTTAGATGTCCACCGAGAGCTTTCCAAACTTTTTATTTCCTCCGAATACGAAGAGTAAAATTAAAAAATAACCACTAATCAACAGGTCATAAAAATCTTTTAAACCATATAACAACAAGTACGCAAAGGCCATCAATGAAACTTACCACACAAATTAACACTTCATTCAATCAAACAGTTCGTGGTAACGAACTGTAAGTAAGGAGCGACCCGGCTCAATGGTAACCGAAACTCTAAAAAACGGAAATCCGGCGCCCCTTCATGGCAATGTCCCTTCCTCCATGAAAACTTCCTCCATGGAAGGATCCTCCCACATAACCCCAGACCCCCCCCCCTGCTACCAGAAAAAATCCCCCCTGAAAACGTCTGTATACTTCCCAATAACCAATACTATATGTAAACATTGGGTAAAGCTCATAACTTTCAGCACTCTCCCCGGGGACTTTGGGGGATTAAGTCATCAAGTTTAGTCTTACCCATCAAAAGTTACGCGCCTGAGAAAATTCGGCTGATTTTAGAAAAAAGGGGGAAAGACCCCCTAAAAGCTATAGAACCTCAATTAAAAAATTACACCATCATATTCAGCGTATCAGAGAACCCTACTGTAGAGGTTTCAAGCATCTGTTTACAAGAATGTGGAATTTTGCATTTTTTGCCAGAAGAAAGCTCACGGATGCGTGTTTATTTGTTTTTTTTTTTCCCAGGGGTGATCGTATCGACCCAGTGGTCCTAGAATATCGTGGGAGGGTTCATCGGAACGGAAATTAAAAAGTTCTAGTGCCCTTTTTAAGTGACCAAAAAAATGGAGGGCAACTAGGCCCCCTCCCACGCTCATTTTTTCCCAAAGTCACCCGACCAAAATTTTGAGATAGCCATTTTGTTCAGCATGGTCGAAAATATGATAACTATGTGTTTTAGGATGACTTAATCCCCCGAAGTCCCCGGGGGGAGGGCTGAAAGTTATGAACTTTACCCAATGTTAACATATAGTATTCAGATTTTTTCTGGCAGGTGGGGAGGGTCGGGGTTATATGGGAGATCTTTCCATGAAGGAAGTTTTCATGGGGGAAGGGACGTTGCTATGAAGGGGGTGAAGGATTTCCCAGCATTACTAAAGAAAGAGATCAGAAATTAAATAAAAAAAAACAAGTTTTCGACTGAAAGTAAGGAGCAACATCAAAACTTAAAACGAACAGAAAACATTACGTGTGTGATTGGGTTCACCCCCTTGTCAATACCTCGCTCTTTAAGCCAAAGATTTTTTTAGTACTTTTCATAAGAACTATTTATTCTAATTAACGGCCTTTGTGATTAAGGGTCATTTTTAAGGAATTGGAACAAAACTCGAACTTTAGCTTAAAGAGCAAGGTATTGACTAGTGGGCGAACCCCCTAATATACGTATTAAAAATATATGTATATAGAAGTTCGTTACGTAAGTTAATTCGTAAGTTACGTATATTTATTACTAATAAAAACGTTCGCAAATAAAATTAAATAAGTTTCGAGAAAGCCATTAAACCAAATAAAAGTAAAATTAATATGCAAATTTTGTTTTAATTATTCATGTACGGTGAGCCAAAATCAAAACCTGCATTAATTCCAAAACGTTCAAAAATTAAATAAAAAAAAAACAAGTTTTTTTTAACTGCAAGTAAGAAACCACGTTAAAACTTAAAATGAACAGAAATTATTCCGTATATGAAAGAGGCTGTCCCCTCCTCAACGCCTCGCTCTTTACGCTAAAGTTTGACTTTCTCACAATTCATTTTTTTTAAACAATAAAAACTTTAGCGTAAAGAGCGAGGCGTTGAGGAGGGGACAGCCCCTTTCGTATACGGAATAATTTCTGTTCGTTTTAAGTTTTAACGTCGTTCCTTACTTTCAGTTAAAAAAAACTTGTTTTTTTTATTTAATAATTATCAAACTAACACTTAAAATTAACACTTCACAAATCAACACTTCGTTCAATAATTAATAAATAAAAAATAAAAATTAAGCTTCATGCGCAGCTTTATATAAAAGCTGCACTATCTCCTCTATATTAATCTCTTCTTTTCCCTCCGCTTCTCACTGTCTGTGCCTCTCTTTTTTCTTTCTCTCTCTTTCAGTAACTATTCTCGTCATCCTTTATTTCTTGCTTTAGTTTCTTAATTTGATGGGATGAATGGTTTATGTAATTCTGCCCTCAGCTGAATGTTTTCTGTAATGGTGTCTTAAAAGGGTATAAACCATGCCATTACTCCAACGGATAATAAAAGACAAAATGTGGCCAAATGTTAGCATGAAATATATTATTCAGCTTGAAATGTTTCAACCCGTCTGACTGACCGTATTTCAAATAGTAGGCTGTACGATGAGTGTTGCTCAATCCCGCTTTCTAGGGCTATATTGAAAAAAGGTTGATGCCTAGGGCACGTTCTTCGGATGAAAGATGACAGATTGCCAAAGATTGTCCTTTCCAGCGAACCGTCTAGGGCTTAACGGAAAGTAATTTGTCCTCGGTTGGGATTGGAGGAAGTCGCAAGGAATGATTTAAGCGAATTGGGAGCTTCCTTAGTGGGTGTAAAGAGGGAGGCTTTGGATAGATTGGGATGGAGGAGGAGCGAGCATAACTGTGTTGGCCTCAGGTGGCTTAGTGTTGTAGTGATTTTATAATAGTTGTGGTAGTAGCTAGCAAGAAATAAAATAAAAAAGTAAATTATTAATCCAAGTAACTTATGAGTATGACCCATGTCATCCAAACATTTGCTTCTTGTGGAGGTACCTTGGAGCTGTCTAAGCATTCACGCTATATGATGAAGTCAGCGACGATGCATGCTATTCGTATTCATATCATAATGATGTAAAGGATCCTAGACTTGCCAGCATTGTCAAGAATTTACGTGTCACGGGTTTTTCTAGTCTCTCATCAATGAGCTTCAATTTGTTTTCGTTTGGCTAAAGATCAAGTTATGGAACTTGATGTTTGTCATTAGAAAGCACAGACTCAAATTCACAGCATAGATATTAAGTAGTAACTAAAAGTCATATAATCTCCATTAAAGATTTTTGGGACACATCAGTCGCACACCTATTCTTTATAACTGCCTTTTTTTATTATTTATGCTGTGGTAACAAGTGAAGCTATTGCTGTGACGGAAAGAGAAGCTTCCCTTTCCGCGCCCTTTGACGTGTCCCATTTCTGAACCAAAATTTTCCCTACTGTTTAATATTTATACTGTGCTCAAATTTAGGAATAGAATATTCGATGCTTTTTTTCTGTGGGCAGGGTTGAAGTAGTAAACCTGTAATAGGAGATACACATCCATGTCAACACATATCGAACATTAGAACACAACATATGCTCACTTAAGCGAAAGATAACTCAATGGAAAATCAGCTACTGAACGTGATCGAATTCTAAATCTAGCAGCTAAAATGTCAAATAACGTCTTGATAGGTATCAGTTTCGAGTCTAAATCGGAATAGAAAGAAAATATTTTAAAAATCTAAAAAGAAGTGAATATATTTGTTTCCGTTGAGTAACGGTAAAAAAAAATCCAAAACAAAATCAAAAAGAAAACACAATTAGCAAAAAATCCGTCAGATTTTTTAAATTTTCTAGATTCCTCTCTGAGATACAGGGCCCAGGTTCCACCTTAACGGTTTTTGTTTCAGATCTTGAAGCGTTTTGGTGAAAAACCTATCAGCGTTGTCTTGCTATATACTGGAGCTGCTTTTCCTTACTATTTAAGAGTAACAAATAAGTGCTAACTTTAAGTTGCTTAAACCGATTTTTTTTTCAAGTTACAAACGAGAATTTAAAGAAAAATTTGTAAAAATCTGAGATATTGGTGGTTAGAACTTATGGATTGGAAATTTTCCTCCCCCGTCGTACTTGCTGTCCTCAGCTATTAAAGTATAGTTATATAATCAAAATTGTTACCTTTTTAGGTTATTGAGCTCCTTTGGACTATCAAGTGACAACCCTGTTACACCTGGTTTTGCTCCATTTGAAATCCACTATCATTTTGTCAAAGATGAATCAGATAGACCAGAAAATATTATCGAATTTAATCCAAAATTAATATCCTGCAATCAAGCAATCAGTGTAAGTATTCCATCCTCTTTTTGTATTCGTTTTTTTTTTCGTTTGTAGGTATGCTTACTGGTGCATCGAATTTGATGGAGGGCGGTTCATGGCCACTCAGAGAGAGACTACGAGAGAGAGAGAGAGACCCTCCCTCTCAGAGGGAAACCCAATCCCAATTTTTTTTACTCATTGGACCCTGACGAATTAGTTTGTTTTTATGTGTTTTTTTACTATTTAAAAATTAGAAAATATATCCACGGGTCCACTGCTTTCATAGACCTTTTCTAGGTTAATCCACCGGTGTGCTGTTTATTATTCTTATGTTGTTTTCCTTAACGATTTGATTTCTTTTGAGTATCAAATTTAGTTTTACTAAGCATACATCTATATGAAGTTGCTAATCTTGTTATTACGGTGCAAAAAAGAAGCGAGATGCACCACCACTAGTTTACTGATGAAGGTACCTTCGACGATATTCTCTCTAATTGTACTTGTTTTGTTTTTTTCTTTTCTATTGATTTTTAAATGCCAATTTTAAATTCTTGGTCAACCTGCCTGAGACTCTAGGCAGGCGTGCCTTTCCAAAAACTAAAACACAAGTATTTGTCCAATAAGAGAGTCATACTTACTCCCGCCATTTACCCGTGCCATTTAAACATTTGCCTCTCAATTACTTGGACTATCTGTCTTGTTTTTTTTTT